>JAODLD010000091.1:2305457-2317344 GCA_026781065.1 Mormyrops boulengeri
CCCCCCGTCCCCCTACCCCCCCCCCCCCCCCCCCCGCCGCCCCCCCCCCCCCGCCGCCCCCCCCCCCCCCCGGGGCGGGGCCTCACAAGTGCGGGGAAAAAACAGAACTTGTGGAGGGTTTGAGGTGGGGACATACCTATATTGAATCTGCAACCTTTTAAAATCTAAAAAATACTATAAAGGCATTATATATCTATGCACATTATATGATGCCAACAAATTAAAATGTAAATGTGTTAAACAGACAGACCCCACATACGGAATAAGTAAAACTGTTGACTAATGACGTAATGAAATTTTACTGCGGGAAAGCGGTTTAACGTTTGCATACAAAAATGCAAGGTAATAGATACCAGTCCATTTCAGGACACCTACGCATCCGCAAGACGTGAAATTTATATGCTTTTTGGACTGCGGACGAAACCCAACTGACAAGGAGTGAACATGCTAACACCACACACACAGCGAAGGTGGGATTTAAACGCCCAACCGTGGAAGTGTGAGGCACCAGTATTACCCGCTATGCCGCCCTGCACGTGCAGCGCTTTCCCGGGGTGTGAATCAAATCGCTGCAAACGGGTCCTACAACATAAGCCCAATGCGCCATTTTTTAATGATCACCACTAGGAGGAGCTCAAGTGATACAATTCTACATTTACTTTAATACATTATTGCGAGCACAGGAAAAACCGCGTCCCTTCCTAGATTTGTGCAATGTCATCATATTAAATCTTACCACCAGCTTCTTACTCTTTTGCCTGAGTTTTATTGTGAATAGAAATATGATGCAGTAGTTGCTGTAGTTTCCATTGGCATTTGTGATAAGATTTCCTGCTCGGATATGAAAATATTAATTATTGAATATTTAAAAATAGATTTTAAAGCTACATGACCTTGACCGGCATATGCGGATGGAGTATCGCTGAACGGATGGATGGATTTTTGATGTATTCTCAAAGTTGTCATGTATATCCATCCATCCATCTTTTACAATGTCAGAAAAAAGTACCAATTCGTACCTTTGAGGATACAATTACTTGTCACTACGGCTGTACCCTCAGGGGTCTGCCAGTTGCACCCTAGCTGTAGGTAAATGTTGATGGTACATTAATGTTATTTGTACTTTGTGGTACATAGCTATACTAGAGCTGTACCCTTTTTCTGACAGTGTAACTGCTTATTGTGGTCAGGGTCCCATGACTGTAATGTAGCCTGGGGTACACCTGGATGGGATACCAGTCCATCACAGTATTTATAAAATACACCTTGCATGTTAAATCCTCTGAAGTTCTCACGACATTGGTCTTTGCTTTTGAGTGATACATGTTTTCTACCAACCTTTGCCTGCACCAGTAACCTCAGTACACTGTCAATGAATCAATATCCTCCAAGCAGAAAGATAAATTATGTCATTGTTGCTCTAAATGTCATCATATGGCAGTAAAGAACAACCTGATCAATTTCCCTCTTGCCTCGGATCAAATGTTAGGAGAATTCAGCCTCTGGGAATTCCCTAGAAGGAACCAGGGGTAGCTGCGAGCAGAGGTGACCTCACTGCAGAGGCTGAGGTGCCCCTACTGTTTGCTTGTGTTCAGGATTACCGCCAGTCCATCCCAATCCTCACTAATCTCCAGGAGCCACCTGCGGACCCGAGTCCCTGAAGCAGGGTGGGGTGGGCATCTGGGGAGAAAATCCACCGGGCTGATAAGGCAAAGCACCACAGAGACCTCATCTGCGACAGTTTAGGGGACAGGAAAGCTCTTGGGACTTGGAGAGTGCAAGTGTGAGAGCTGGCTGCGGGGAGGCAGGCCAGGCGTCGCACACAGAGTCGTACGGGCGGGGGAGGTGTAGAAGGAGCCGTTTCGGAGCCGGACGGGATTTTGACGGTAAGTGTTTTTTTTTCCAGCAAATGCTGTTTATCAGCCAGCATTTTATGTGCTTCGGCGCTCACAAAGCACAGCGGGCTCGCACCGTCCGTCTCCTCTTATTTTCCGGAGATCGGGGATATGCGCGGAAGTTAAACAGGAACGTCGCTACTGTTATTTATTTATTTGTTGCCGGAACCAGCGCCTTCCCGTTTAACGAAACTCGGAGCCGTAGGGAGCCGCCCTGCCACGTCGCTCACACCGGCCGGAACGCGGAGCTCACAGCGAGGAGAGCACGGGGCACCGGGAATAGAGAGAGAGCGACCGGACTCTATTCCACCTGAAAGCCAAGGACACAGGTGCATGCAAGAAATAGACACGGATAAAAAGGGAGTATTTCTCTGGGAATATCTCCAAGACTCACAATTAGTCATGTGTTTCCAGGCCCACAGAGTCGCCAGAAGTTTGGAACATAGATACCTGGAGGCTATCACTAAAGTCACATGACAGAGAAAAGGGATTCTATTGGTGACTGAACTAATGAGCTATGACTGAACTACTAAATACATGAGACTGAATAAGCAATGAAAATGCACCCAATAGGCCTATAAATAAGTAAAATCCTTTTGATTGATCATGTGCACTAGACTGACAATTCGCCGTAAATATTGCACATAATATTAAGTATAATTTAAATCATTTGATCAATATATGGAACAGAGAGATGGAACAAATTCTATAACCTTCTATAACCGCTTATCCTGTTCAGATTTGGGGAGGTCTGGAGCTTATCAGGCACAAGGCAGGGAACATATCATGCAACTTAATGTATAATTTTACACTTAGCTGACATGCAAGCAGGCTATAAGTGTTAGTGGTTTCGCCTGAGAGAATCTCAGTAACCTCCAGCGTGGGTAACGGAGGCCATTCTGTAGAGGGATGCTCTTAGGCAGAGAATCAGGGCATCTCGTTAAAATTAAACTGGGTTTTTATCCACGGCTCTCAGCTTGATTTCTGAATATATCCGCACGGAGAATACAGGCTTTTAAAATAATCTAATTGCAAAGCTGAGGCTAATGGAAAGCTTTTCACCTACACCGCCACGACCGCGTAAATGTCTGCCTCATTCAGGACGGACTAACATCATTATTCCTGAGTTTTAGAAAGCTCAGTGTCGTACCAGGAGACGAAAAAAACAGAGCCTTCTGCCCCTCCCCCTCGAGTGATTTAGCATTCTTTGAACACTGGGGGCTTCCCGTGCCCCAAGATCAATGACCTCGATTGTTTGGTGTTACACCAATGCCAGACAATGACATTTAAAAGAGAGCTAATAGGCACTCTATCCACAGTATACAAATGTAATAGTAAAACAGGAGTCTCCTACACTGTTAGATATTTGTGGTTCCTATATTTAGGTTTTTAAAAGGGCCAAAGACAGGACTTCTATAAAACAAAAACTGTGAATGTACATGTTTCAGAATAATAGATTATTTTGTTACGGGCTTCCTTCAGTTATTTTACTTGCAGTTATGATAAATAGCATCTTTGAATTGCCCATACTGTAGTGTGTGTGTGTGTGTGTGTGTGTGTGTGTGTGTGTGTGTGTGTGTTTGTGTACACATTGATGAACTGGCATCCCAACCATGGTGTATTCTGGCCTTGTACCCTAGACTGCTTGGGATAGTCGCCAAGATCCTCCATGACTCTGACTAGAACAGGGGCATCAAACTCCAGTCCTGGAGGGCCGCCCCGGAACATTTTAACCCCTCTTTTAACACACCTGATTCAACTCCTTGCATCTCCTTGTGCTAATTACCACACAGCTCTTGAGCTGAATCATGTGGTGGAAAAGAGGTAGAACTAAGCTACACAGGGCTCCGGCCCCCCAGGACTGGAGTTTGACACCCCTTGACTAGAATAAACAGTTGGAAGTTTTTTTGGTTGTGTTTTCTTGAAAGTTTGTAGATGTTTGGATTG
Source organism: Mormyrops boulengeri (assembly GCA_026781065.1). Lineage (NCBI taxonomy): Eukaryota > Metazoa > Chordata > Actinopteri > Osteoglossiformes > Mormyridae > Mormyrops > Mormyrops boulengeri. The sequence goes on from JAODLD010000091.1 coordinate 2,309,300, forward strand.
CAGGTCTAAACTCAAGGTTCAGAGAACAGTTGCTTTACAAACAGCTGCTGCGTCTGTGCTGAGTCCTTGAGCAAAACTGTACTGTTCTAACAGAGCTATGTGAGTGTCGTTTATAAGGAGGCTTAACACCAGCCCAGAGAAAGCTAAAGAACAACCCAGAAACAACCATAGAACAACTAATAAATGACCCAGGAACAGCCACAGAACAAACAACGAATGACCCAGGAACAGCCACAGAACAAACAATGAATGACCCAGGAACAGCCACAGAACAACCAATGAATGACCCAGGAACAGCCACAGAACAAACAATGAATGATCCAGGAACAGCCACAGAACAAACAATGAATGACCCAGGAACAGCCACAGAACAACCAATGAATGACCCAGGAACAGCCACAGAACAACCAATGAATGACCCAGGAACAGCCACAGAACAACCAATGAATGACCCAGGAACAGCCACAGAAGAACTATTGAATGACATAGGAACAGCCTAAAAATGGGACACACATATTCATGTACATTTTCAATAATGAGGTGGTTCGTAGTGCAATGAATTAGGGATTTATGCCCATGTTAGTTGTGGATTCAAACCTTCTCATTGACAGAGAAACATCACCATTAGGTCCTTCACCCCACCTGCCCCAGGGCCACTGGTTCTGACTAACCCTGTACCTGGACCCCAAAACCTGTTGTCACTGTATGTACATGAGTCTGTGTCTTTTATGGAGAGCAAGATGGAGCTTGTGAGAACTACCCACTTTCCTCAAATTGGTGAATAAAGTACTACAGGGGTGTGATTTGCATTGAATGGGGGTTGGGGTCCTTTTACAAACTGGAAAATTCCTAAGGCTGGTAATCAATGTGCTCGTCGCTGTCTTTCACATCCTGTGTTTTCCCACACTGCAACAGATGTTTGTTTTCTACTTGCAGATCTTTCCAGAGGGTGGCGTTTCAATGGATCACGTGCGGAAATTCTCTGTGACAAGTTAATGCAACCATGGGGTAAGTCATAGCGACCCACAGAGTGTCACTGTCAACACTTGGGTAAAAATTACCTTAAAAATTGGATCGCTGCGTCTGTTGGCAACATACTGTGAGTACAAAAAATATCCACAAAATATAATGTACACATTCAGTATTTCGATGTTCTACCTCCACTACAACTGAAAATATTTTGTGAACATTTGTGCTGATTATTAACAAGATAGCGCTGATCACTAAATGTGTTTACCCCAGGTCAATGAAAAAGCTCTTTAATAAGAAAATTGAGTAGATATTTTCAAAAGCATCAAAGAGAATAATCTTCATGTCTGGAATTGACGAGATAATCCTGTCTTACTTTTCCCCAAGCAACTCGGCAGAAATGCAAATATCTGCAAATTAGCAGTCCTTTCATCCTATTGGGCCCAGTCCCACTGTGATACCCCAAGGGGCGTGCGGGGTTTACGATCCCACCACCATGCAGGAGCCCCAAAGTGGATTATTCCTGGCAAAAATTCACAGTGCGCTAGAGATTAAAGGCTTCGGATCAACCTTCGTATTTCAAATGCAGGCTGTTGATGTGACTCCCAGCTCCTCGCAGAATGGGAGTCGCCTCATACCTGCCTGTCAGGCGGCGTTTACTCTCATTTTACTGGAAAGTCTTGCCCCAAGACATGCTAAACCCTGATTTCACTCAGTCAGGATTTGATGTTCTTTGTAAAATTATTAGATTGTGACCTCTTTTCAGTCCTGCTACGTTTTACAGCTCTTTATAAGAAAGTATACTGTGAAATATTAAAAAAAAGGAGAAAATCACAGTTAAATTTCAATCTGCTTTGATCTTACATTTACTCTTCATCTCTCTCTGTGGGGATACAGGCAAGGGTGTCGATTTTGGTATAGATGGTAGAGATATATCCCTACTAATATTGTGGAAATACCGTGGATGTTTGGGGAGGCGGGGGGGTCGGGGTTGATTTGGTCCCTGCTAAATGTTGAAACCTTTAGATACAGAATTTTGGTCTTGTTGTGGTTTAGTGCAGTTGGTGTGTCTCTGAAGATCTGTATTATTTGCAGTTGTGCAGAACATAACATTACAAAATAGCTGTGCTTTCTAAGACTTTAGGGCAGAAAGGGTTTCTTGTGAAACCTTTACACTGGAATGCCAAAACTGATTTCTCTGACAGAGCCCCGGAGGCCAATCAGACTGTATGTCTGAAAGATAATTGCTGACATTTCCTACCCTCTCAAATTTCACATGGACACAATCCACTGTCCAATGTCCCCGATGTTGTGTCGATGTGTTACATTACTGAGCGGCACCCTGTGACAAGGACGTCACACCCTATGAGTCTGGCGAGGGAGGAGCAGTGAAAGAACGACCAGTGAGTCACAATCCTGACTAGATGCAGCTATGCTGAATGGGGTCTGCCAGGAGGTGGGTGTGGTCAACGGCCAAATGCGCTTTGGCCTTTTCTGGCCACAGGGGGCAGCATGCATCACTTGTACAGTCACCTGCACCAAAAGATGAGCTAATGCCACAGCCTATGGATTAAGCCAGAATTCGGACCATGTATTATTGTTCAGTGTGAGGAATCGTGGGAAACCCGACATGCTCCCGGTGGTGCTTTGTTATCTTGCCGCACTTGTGGCATTTTGTTAATCACTGGCATCTGAATAATTTTCATGACTGTGTTCTAAGCGTCATTATAAATTCCTTATCAGCATTTTGGAGTCTTTTATATATATTTTTTGCTCCTAAAAAGGAAATTCAAATAACTTTGTGTCTGAAAGGCATTTCATCCGCTGATGCATAATGTATAGTTGCTGTGGCAACAGCCTCCTTTTGGAAATAAATGACTGAAGCAAGTTCCCCTGGCAACTAGTGCCACGCTGAGAATCCGATGGCTCAATAAGAGGTGAACGGAATCGGAATGAGTCAAGTTACTATGGCGCTAAATGTTCGCAATTCATGTGGGAAAATGTGCGACAAACGCGTAAGGCCTTGTCTGGAGGGGACTCATTCAACAATTAACACAATAGTGGGAGAGACCATTCACTCCTTTACAAAAAAGTTATATCGCGTAAATATTTTGTCATCTTATTCATTTAAACGTAGTCTTTTTACCGATTCACAAAAAGCACTACGTAAATCAACGAGGAGCCGGAAACAGCAGAGTAGTAACCGAGCACATTTATTTAAAGTATGTTCACTTAATACTCCAGTGAAAAAATACATTTACCTTATGTTTGTGCTTAAGTTTCGGGAAGTGTTATACCTAATTTAACGCCAACGCTCGATACGAAAGCCATATTTGCTTATTACACTCTACCATATTTAAAAAGCATTATTTTAGCTTCTAAATTGCATATTTTCCCCTGACTGGTGTTATAGGAGTGTTTTTTGCTGGAACCGGGGCAGGTCATCGGAGATATACATCAGCCTGGACATTTTAAATTATATTACTCATAGGGTCATTAGGAAAAGACATCAGTATAAGATCAGATAACTTTTCACAAGTTTATGTAATAAAATTTAAAAACCAACATTAAAATGCAGTAGGGTTGACAAAATATGTGGGAAAAACTCTGGAGTTAAAAGTTTTGGGATATACCATATGTTCTGCAGTCAAGAGCTAATGCAATTTGATGTACACGTAAATTCATTTTGTCGGCAGTGTAGGCTAATAAAATCCAGGAAACAAAGGATAGATGCAATTCGTTACAGTGGCGTGCGGGCGTAAAGGATTATAAGCGGGTGGCATTTTGAGAAGCGAGAATCCCGGCTGGCAGAGCCGGTCCCTGGCTGAAGGCGCATCACTCCCGTGGTGAGCCCGGCTGACGGCGCCCCGCACTGCCCATAGCGCACGGCACGGACCGCCCCTCGCCGGCCCGAACTGTTCCGCTGAAGCAGCCCCGATTCGGCTCCTCATTCGTGCACGGAAAACGTGAGTACGCCGCGCTGCGTTTTATTGCGCTTCCTTTAGCGATCCGAAGCGCGACTTGTTTGTTTGCTTGCGAGTTGTGCAATGACAAGAATGCGCGCATAATTATAATGCGCTGCCGGTTAATGCTTTAACCTTGTAATTAAATATTTGCACAGATGTGAGGAAACAGGGCGGCATCGTTCCATTGCTTCGATAACCTGACATTAATCACGGTTTCTGTTACATCCGAGGGCGGATAAAATAATGCGGCTCGGTAGGCTATTTTGACTAAATCACGCTGGAACAGTGTGTGGAGCCCATGGATTTGTAACTACGTTTTTGATCTGAAATGTTTTGCCCCACAGTAAAAAATAAACCATTTAAGTAAGTTGCAGTGCATGGTATTGTATTTCTGCGGAGTGCCGTTTAATAAACACGTTTTACTTCGCATGCGTTTTAAAACGTTTAGCCTACAAAGTGTCAGTGGATGACATTTTGATAGTTTTAATCCTATTTTGACTAGTAAATACTTAGCTGTAACCTTTAAGCAGTGATTTTTGATATTTACGTGCCTATAATTTAATGCCCGTTAAATTCTAACAAAGATATCGGTTATTAGGCTTAAATTCTGCGTACTTTTAGATTAGTCTAAGCTTTATGATATACCAAAATGGGATTTTATTTTAAGATTCAAGAAATTAATTATAATCAAATACGTGAGCCTGACGTAATCAGGCGGGCTACTTTTGGTGTATTGACTCATCCTTTTTTATTTTTTAAAAACGTTATATTTTCAGCATAGGTTGTGCCATAAATCACTTCGATCGACCTATATTGTGAGTAATTTGTTTTTCCGGAGGAAGTCGGTTCCTATAACGTGGGTGATTATGCGGGATTTTAGGACACATGTGTCGGCATCAGTGCTTCATGTCACGGATAGTGACACCGCGGTGACATTTCGCCAAAGTCTGACTAATGACGGTTTGACAGCGGTGTACTTTGGTGTCACCTTATCAGTAGGTGCCCTTCACATATGCATATGGGGGTATATACACGTGTAAATGTTCACATCAAGAAATACTGATCGTTGAATGCTTTCATCCTGGAGTGACGTGATTTGACCGGGTGAGCTTTTGGGAGGAAAGTCGTTCCTGCATGATTCCCCCGTTGATCGAGCATTCACCATGTTTTATTTTTAAAAGGGGTTGCTAAAAGACGTATTAACACGAATAATCTGGGGTCTGAAACACAGCAGTAACAGGTTGATTAGTGATACTTATGCTTGTCACGAAGTCATTGGTTTACAAGCGACTAACGTTACTGAAAAGGTTGTGTTGTGTATAAAGTCAGCCGAAATGAAGCGCCCTGCCCCGTGTTAAGCTTTAATAATGCACAGCTGTGCCCTCAATTACGATTTTAGCTTGAACGTATGATTCTCAGAGGCAGCAGCCGGGATCGCTGTACCTGAACTGAGAATGACATGGCTGTGGAGCGTGAGATTTTCTGCCTGGTTATTTATAGTAACGCGCAGATGGAGGTGGCGCAGTCCCGTTCCGTCTTAATTTATTTAGTATGCCTTGTGGCATTTGCATGGTGAGTGAAGCGCCCCTCCGGTGCGCCGTGGTGCAGTCCAGGGCAAAGACCCGTTCTCAGTGCTGCAGTGCAGCCCGTGCGGCTGACGGGGGCGCTCTTGACATATCATGAAGGGGGAAGAATTTTGTACGTCTTTGATAGAAAATGAGTGTGCAGTTCAGGAATTCAGGAAAAAACGTATAAATAAGGGATGTTTTTTCCGTGAATGTTATGCTGAGGGCAGGACTATGTGTTAGATTTTGCTGTTACTGCTTTTTAAAATATATTTTCTCAATGTACCCACCAGCCTATTCTTGCGTCACCCTGCCCCCAAGCTGAGGGCCGTGTAAAAATGCTGACAGTGTATGTTGTGGGTGTCACACAGAGGGAAATAAAAAGCAGTGAGAATCAGATGACATTAGGTCGAAATGATTTTATCTGTCGTATGAGGGAGTTGTTGCTGCTGTAATCAGCTGTGGCTCTCATCTCCCTCATCCTTTGTGGTTACAGTACCGTCACAGGGAAAGCTGCGCGGCCCTATTTCGGCACATGTACAGCAATGTACAACAGCAGAATTGTCGTTTTCTTAAATAGCTCAGGGGCTATTTTTAAATGGGCGCTATTCCCGGTCAGTCCAGCAGAGTGTGCTAATGTCTTGTAAATAATTTCTGTGTATAGAACACTAGTGCCTTTGATTCAGTGACTTTATCAAGTTTATTCTAATAAATTATATTCTTAGAGGATGTGCTAAATATTTTGTTTCCAGATTAATCTGTATCCAAAAGTCATGCTTGCTCCGATGTGAAAGTTTGTCTTAACTGGAATGGTGCTTTTAGCATATAATCAGGCTAATGATAGGTTAGCGGTGTCCTCACGGTGTCATGGTTTCCGAAAACCGGCATTCTTGTCCCTGTCAAATTGGTGAGTTACTTGGTTTGTTTCTGGGAAGCCAGCACTGTACTGTTGTTGGGAGTAGCGTGCCTGTGGGCGCAGGACGACGTCATGTGGGTGAACGTTTCCGCTGAAGTCCGCCGGGTCACGGTCTGAAGAGCCGCGTAACGGTCCTCTTGGATCCGGAGCAGAAGTAATAGGCTTCTTTGTTACCATGGCCCTTAACCTGCTATTGCTTCATCCTGGGTTTGACGTTAATCTACATCCAGCCCTATAAGGAGGTGTCATAACTTCCAGGGAATAACTTGGGGGTTGGTGGCAGGATTTGGCTCTCCAGCCACTGGAAAAACTCACACTGTTCCATTCAAACTACTGTGGTGCTGAGGTATCACCTGCCGCAGGGCTCTCACTGTATCAGTGCCTGCTCCTTACCTCTCACTGTATCAGTGCCTGCTCCTTACCTCTCACTGTATCTGCGCACGCTCCTTACCTCTCACTGTATCTGCGCACGCTCCTTACCTCTCTCTCTCTCTCCTTATGATATGGTCTAACCCTTAACTATTTTATCGTGTGACCAGGAGAGATCAGTCACCTTTTCTCAGTGTCTGTTAAGCCCCCTGCAGTGTCATGCTCTTTCTATACTGCCCCCCCTCCGCCCCACCCCCCAAGTGGCTGATCAACCTTCCCTAATACCTCCTTAACTATTTAAATGATGCTGGATGTGATTATCTTGGGACTGATGAACCTGATCTTGCATGTGGTGATAATTAATCTGTCATTCTTGGGGAGGCACTTGGATATATGCAGCAGGACCCTTCCTTTCCTGGGGGGGCTTGTCTTTGTACTTGATCAAGCAACGTGTCAGATGGGTAACGGGCAGCCGTGACCCCACTGTACCATGTTTTTTCCATGTTTGCCAACTAAATATGAAACACGAATTAAATCAAGGAGTAATAGTGCGAGTCACATGACTGGGGAACCTCCCAGACATAATTTCAGTTTATTGCAGGTTTGCTCACCTTGCCTGATAAAGGACGGTGCTGCCTTGGAAAGGGTTCAGTGTAGGGCTACAAGAATGATTCCTGGTCTTAGAGGAATGTCTTATGAGGAGAGGTTAGCTGAGCTGAATCTGTTCAGCCTCGAGCAAAGGAGACTAAGGGGGGGACATGACCCATATATATATTAGATTCCATCCAGGTCTGGATGATGTTCAGTTACTTCAATAATAGGCAGTAGTGGGAGAACATTTTAAACTGGATTTGAGAAAGCACTTCTTCACACAGCGTGTAGTTGGAGTATGGAATAGTCTTCCTGTTGGTGTACTGCAAGCTAAAACCTTGGGTTCCTTTAAATCAGAGCTAGATAAGAGTTTAACAACTCTGAGCTATTAGTTGAGTTCACCCGAAACAAGTCTGATGGGCCGATGGCCTCCTCTGTTTGTAAATTTATGTTCTTACGCACACATTCACAAAGATGGATGGATGGGTGTATGTTTTTGCATGATGGATGGATGGGCCACTGGGGTGTGTTGGTGGATAAGTACCTTTCTGGTTACTTTTGCTGCACTTTAGACTCAATTTTGCGGCCTGACAGCAGCACTAACTACCTGGCAGCTGGAATCTCTGTGGTGATTGGACAACTGCAGCTGGTAAGGATTATGTCATACTT
>JAODLD010000091.1:2327373-2340491 GCA_026781065.1 Mormyrops boulengeri
TACCTTTTTTTTTTTAACCCTTAATTCAACCAATTCTTTCTTCCTTTTTTTTTTTGTTTGTTTTTTTCTTCCCGGGCCCCTGTCCCCGTTGGGGGCCCCCCCCCCCCCCCCCCCATCTTGGTTGCTATGGCGATGCGATCTTTTCTCTTTTGAAGAGTCTTTCTGGTACAGCACATATTTCAGTAACGGGAATTCTCCCAGTGGGTTTTATTAGGGCCGCGGTTCTGTGCTTCTCGCTTTTAATGTGGGACCCTAGACGAATGGAAGAAATCAGTTCTTCACCTGGGACTCATCTGTCCTCGATTTTATTGTTTTGAATGCATCTTACATGGGGGGCGGTCGCTAAAGTAAAAGCAGGGCGATGGGATGATATTCTGCAAATTTACTTTTTATGTGTCTCAATTATGCTGAGGTAATATAAAATTTGTTGTATATGCGATGTGTTAAGTTAGAAAATTACTGTACAGAAGTACCAAATGTAGCTCTTTTCTGGATTGTATTTCATGCTGGCTGTGGCCAAATATTAAACATTTACTACCAGTCAAAAGTTTTTGTACACGGTGACATTTTCTGCATTTGCATGTTGCCTATTTATCATTTACTAAATTCACTCAACATTCTTTGCTAACTAATTTTCAATATGTTCACAATTTGAATAGCTTTATTAGCAAGAAAATGTGATCTTTTGATTCATCAAACTAACCTCCTCTAGCAGTTACAACAGCAGATAAAAGTCATTTTTTCTACAAGGGACATTAGATACTGCTCTGTTTCATGGGATGAAACGGGTAATTAGTGCATTTAAACTTAAAGGACAGCCTAAAATTAGCCACCATCACACAACCAGTTAATAGGATGTCAGACATGCACTGTTACATAGTCTTTCCATGTTATAAAGGAAACTTGTTTTATTTGACTTATTTTAATTTATAGTTGTTCACTCAACTTTCCGATGCTTTACCTGAATAGAAAATCTGCAGTTTATGAAATAAATGGAAAAGTGGTAAAAACCTGTGGTGTGCAAAAACTTGACTGGTAGTGTATGTGTTGGTAGTTTTATCTTCTACACAAGGCCTACTTCTAGAATTTTCAGACCTCAGTGAAAAGGCCCCCTGACGTGGTCGTGGTGGGTCTGTCCCACCCACTGTCACTCCCATCATGCTCTGCTGTTATTTCCTGCCAGATGTAGTGCAGCAGTCCAGTACCATGATAATGACTCCTGTGTGTTTTTAGATGTTTCTGAAGTGTGTTGCGCAGGATCATCCCTCCAGCATTTCTGTACAACCCCTATAATAGCTTTGATGATCTGGCTTCACACCCTCCCCACTCCGCCCTTTATGGCGAGACATCTCTCACCGTGTGTGACTCCAGCTTGAGACCCCTTCCTGGTCCTCACTGCCAGGCCATCACACTGGGCACAACTGTGGCGGAGCTTCTAATGACAGGTTCTCCAGTTTCATCTTGCGAGATTTTCCACTGGCACTCCGGTTCCCGGCTCGGCCCTGTGGTTGAACTGCCTTGCTAATCCAAATAATTTTTTTTTTAAAAACTACTTAAACTTTTTATGCAAAAAAAAAATCTGTTGCATAAATGAAGTAGGTGGAGGTTTCTGTTTTTGTGTTATAACCATCAATGGAAGAGTTGAATAATCTAGATTTCACAATTTAAAATTTACTGGAATTTGTGGGAGGGGAATGGCTTAAAAATGCTAGCAGGAGAGTAAACAGTATGGCCTTATTTACGGTCAGGGAAATCAGCGTTGTTTGTGTTTAATAGCTATTAGTTGACATACGTGTTGTTGAATTGCAGGGTGGGGGACAGGAGGCAGACGGACCCCTATGTCATAGTCTTAGGATGGCAAGTGAAGGCTCCAGCATCCCAAGCCCTGTGGTCCGTCAGATCGACAAGCAGTTCCTGATCTGCAGCATATGCCTGGATCGCTACGACAACCCCAAAGTTCTCCCGTGTCTCCATACCTTCTGTGAGAGGTGAGGGCCGCCCAGCATCTGGAGCAGGAAGGTCATGCCGCAGGTGTGCTGAGTCAGGAGTCTGTGTGGTCACCGTCCTCACTGGCTGATGCCTTTTTTTTTTTTTTTTTTTTTATATAAATCCTGATCTGTGCACAGCATGACCAGTGTAGCTAACTGTAACTTTGTGATGTTCTTCCAGGACACGACTAGCTCTTGTCTGGTGTTTTGGTGAGAAATGAACTGTGTGGGGTGCAGGGGGGGGGCTGGGAAGTTGTAGCGCTTTTCCACTGTCACCATGAACCGTGCCGTACCGCAAACTGAAGGTTTTCCATTGTAAATTATGCGAGTCATACCTGCGCTATCATGGCCCTGTTTACTGGCAGCGCCAGAAGCGTGACTAAACCCAGCTGGTTGTGTCACCACCATCTGATTTGGTTGAAATGCATGAAGATACCGATGTTCTGCGCATGGATTATCTGAAGGAAAAAGGATATATTGTGTGTGTGTGTGTGTGTGTGTGTGTGTGTGTGTGTGTGTGTGTGTGTGTGTGTATATAAATTATTCATTATTAATAGTTTTGCACATTGCAATGTATTTATGCATTCCCGATAACTCAGAACTTGAAAATTTCCAGCCTCCTACTTAAAAAAAAAAAAAAAAAATACCAGATGAACATGGATTTGTAATGCAAATTTATGTAGGTTACTGCTAATTCCGATAGCGTTTGATGCTAACATTACACGACAATTCTCACAGACATGCTAGCAGAAAGTAGCACCCTTCTGCAGTGGAAAACCGAAGAAAGCTGGAACCGTGCTGTTACTAGGCTCTGTTCACTATATGGCTCGGTTCTTGGTGGCAGTGGAAAAGTACCCTAGGTCTTTGTTCTGTGGTTCCTCTGTGTGAGGCATCTCCAGTGCCGGTCAATCCCATAGGTGATATCAGCCGCCGTCTAGGGCGCCATCTACTGAGAGGGTCCAGACTTGGCAAACCACTGGCCAAATGGGCTTTGTCCGGCACTGGGCATCTCTAGGCCTTTTGTGAGAGAGCTGTAGGTCAGAGCATTATAGAGAAACTGTTCTTAAAATGTATCAGTAGAGTTATTTAGTGTCATAGTCTTTGTGAGTGGTTGATTTTTTCTGGTTAACTGTTGGACTATTGTCATTTACTTCAAGATGGATCTTGGATTTTAAAACTTGTTTTTACTGCTTTAAGATATGTTTTATAGTCAGTTATTTTTGGTGAGTGTGAATGCACAGAACTTTGTCTCCCTGAACCCTGTTCCAGAGTAACACAAGCCTGGGGGTGTGTCTCTTGAGTGATGGACATTACTGCTCCTCCCCTCACTCTGCCTCCAGGTGCCTCCAGAACTACATTCCCGCTCACAGCCTGACGTTGTCGTGCCCCGTGTGCCGCCAGACGTCCATCCTGCCCGAGAAGGGCGTGTCTGCCCTGCAGAGCAACTTCTTCATCACCAACTTGATGGATGTCCTGAGGAAGTCCCCTGACAGCGGCAGTGAGGACTGCGCGGTCCAGGAGACTGTCACTACTGTGGCGACGGGACAGCCCCTGTCCTGCCCCAACCACGGGAACAATGTAATACCCCTTCCCAGGTTTTTTGTCTTTAGGCACTTACACTGAAGTTCCGGAACCTGGTCCCGGTTTACAGATCCCTGAGTTATCTCGATCTGGAACTTTTGTAGCTCCTGGCTGCTTTTCACTTTTATACTGCACAGCAGGGACTGGAACCTTTATGCGTCATAAACATGAGGGATGAGGGAAAAAGTTTGTAGTTTAAACTTCACACACAATTTCATACGAAAATACACTGCCTCGCCAAAACAGTGGAGGATAAATAAGCTGTTTTGTTAGTTATTGGGGGGGATCGATTGTGATCGAAACAGGACACAAACTTTTAATTATATTTTATTATGCCCAGCAACATGTTCATGGTTGCTAGCAGATCGATGTTTTGTCTTCCACAGAATGAGGAACAATGTAACATTATCCTACTAATAACTGCTGGCAAGTTTCACCTCCAGCACCAGCCATATTAAACAAAAGCATATTAGTTAGCGATTGAATTATTATCCAATTCAGAAATATGGAGATGCAAGCAAAAAAGGTATTAATTGATGCATTAAATGTATTTGGGGTACAAAATTAATTCCATCTACTCCAATTTGTGCTCCGCTAATATTTTTCCTGCACTTAGGCAGAACTTCCAGGTTGGCGCCAGTGCTTGTGCTCAACCAGTCAGCAAGCTGTCGCTATAAGCTCCTCCCCAGTAGTTTGTGTTTGAACGAAAAGTACCTAATCTGGAGTAAGTACCAAAAAAGGGTTCCAGAACTACCTCCAAACAACTACAGTCGGGGCAAGTTCCTGTGGTGTAAACACGACAAAAGTTTCTGGCTCCAGGAAAAAGTTCTGTTGGTGTGACGGTGCCTTTTTGAGTCACAGCTGCCCCTCTCCAGAACTGCACAGCTTATCAGGTGCCTTGTGGGTAATATCCTCATCTGTGCACAGCTTTTTTTGTGAGCAACCATTGGATACAAGGTAGTGGGGGGCAGGACATTTACGTGTATTTCTGAATCTGCTTGTTGGATGGTGCCAGTGGTACCATGGCAACCAGGTCCCACTGCATCCACTTGAAATTAGTACCAAACATATTAATATGATGCTAAATGGTTGAGCCTCCCAGGAATGATGGCTTGTGTGTGTGTGTGTGTGTCCAGATCTATGATCCTTTATGGGCATATTCCAGGATGCTTTTTCTTGTGGCATTTTGTGCGCTTTTTGTTGACTCTATGAAAGGATTTTGTGTTCTCTTGAGTTTGACTGTTGTGGCGCTCGCCAGGTGATGGAGTTCTACTGCCCGCCGTGCGAGACGGCCATGTGCGAAGAGTGCACCAGCGGGGAGCACGGCGAACACCCCACCGTCCCGCTGAAGGACGTGGTAGAGCAGCACAAGGCTTCGCTGCAGGACCAGCTGGACGCCGTCAAATGCAGGTGCGGCCCATCACCCCACTCCAGATGTTTCTTGCCTTCCTGGTTGCTAAGCAATGATTAGTCAGGTTTTGGCATCAACATCCAGGGCAGAGAATCTCAAAAATCATATTTAAGAGGGGGTGGCCACACTTTTCCAGAATTCAATGTTCATTATACTGACAAGTATAATTATCGGTGAATCTCCTTTATACTACGTCATATTGTAGTATGTACAGTAAGACTTACGGGGGAAGCGGTGTTCGGCTCAGCGGTTTGGGATGCTGTGCCTGAAATTGAAAGGTCGCTGGTTCGAATCCCAGACTTGGCAGATTGATGTCACCATTGGGCCCCTGAGCAAGGCCCTTAACCCCCAATTGCTCCCGGGACTGGTTGACCCTGGTATGTTGCCTTGGATAAAAGGGCCTACTATATAATTGAAATATAATGGAAGCAGTCCCATATAGAGCGCTTATTTTAATTTCTAATAAGCCGAAGTGCAACTTGAGGTTTTCACCATTAAAGACCACAGAGGTTTGTGTAACAGCAGAGTAAACTGAGGCGCGACGCCTTGCGTTGAGTTTTGACGTTCACCTCAGCGCTGTGGTATGCGGCTGACTGTCATTACTCCTGTGCCGGTGACAGGGAAGCGGAGGAGAAGTGGGATCCGCTGAGGCGGATGTCGCCTCGCGGTGCGGCATTAACTCCCCGCTTTCAGCACTGACATCACTGATATAATTAGTCGAGCGGTTGTGATACAGCATCCGTCTGTAGGTGTTAAAAGGATCGGCGGTGTGGATTGCACTGCCTCCCTCACACGCTAACACATAGGGCAGTGTGATAGTTTATGGCGACTTATTTTTTTTGTCATGTAAATAAATCCGATCAGAGAACTTGTTCACATATTTATGGTGTCCTAATCTGCACAGCAGCCACCCTCATCTCTCGCTCTCTCGCTGTCTCACACATGTAGTCCATGCCATGGGAAACAGTGTCCGTCGATTTGTACGGTCTGAAAGAACAGATGTGCCAGCAAGCAAGTTAGGTTGAGGTTAACCACGTACTCTCTAACCGTCCCCCCCCAATGACCCACAGGCTGCCCGAGATTGACCTCGCCCTGCAGGTCATCTCCGAGATCCTGCAGCAGCTGACCAACCAGAAGTCCGCCATCGAAGAGGACATCCACTCCACCTTCGACGAACTACAGAAGACTCTCAATGTCCGGAAGAGCGTGCTGCTCGTGGAGTTGGAGGTCACCTATGGACTCAAGCAGAAGGTCAGGGGTGTGCGTGCGTGTGGTTGTGAGGCTTCGTTTAATTGCTGTTGAGACCTGGAGGCGAAACCAGCCATTTGCACAGAGGTTTTCAGAACAAGAAGAGCTGGGTCGTATCCCTGCACCACCTCCTAATCAATGTCCCAGTTGGAACTGGTCGCTCCATCTCTCTCCAGGCCTGAGGGTGGGCAGACCGATTGATCACGGATGTGAACAGTATGTTTTTTTGTATACGTCATGCTGTAGGTCCTGCCGATTCTATCACGATTGACTGATTTGCATGCTGTAGGTAGAGGTGGATAATTCTTTATACTCAACTGGTTGGTTGAAACAAAATGTTTATCTGGATTTGAACTTTCTGAAGCTGGATTTTCCTTCTCTGGCTGTAGGTTCTGCAGGCCCAGTTGGACACTCTGCTGGAGGGCCAGGAGAGCATAAACAGCAGCTGCAACTTCACAGAGCAGGCGCTGAGCCAGGGCTCAGAGGCCGAGGTGTTGCTGGTCAAGAAGCAGATGAGTGAGCGTCTGGGCGAGCTGGCCAGCCTGGAGTTCCCCCTGCAGCCTGAGGAGAACGACCAGCTGGACTTCTTCATCGAGACCGAGGGCCTCAAGAAGTCCATCCACAACCTGGGCACCATAATCACCACCAATGCCGTCGCCTTCGAGACGGTGGCCTCTGGGGAGGGGCTGCGGCAGTGCATTGTGGGTCACCCCACCTCCATCACCATCACCACCAAGGACAAGGACGGGGAGCTGTGCAAGACGGGCAACGCCATCTTGACGGCTGAGATCTGCACCCCCGACGGAAGCGTGGCGGACGGGGAGATCCTGGACAATAAGAACGGTACTTACGAGTACATCTACACAGTAGCCAGAGAGGGCAACTTCACCCTCTCCCTGCGTCTCTACGACCAGCACATCAAGGGCAGCCCCTTCAAGGTGAAGGTGACCAAGTCTGCCAACGTCTCGCCTGTCACCAATAGCAACAAGAAGCGGCTCAAGTCTCCAGGAAGCAGCCACGTCAAGCAGAGGGCTATCAGACGGCCGGACAGCATGTACAGCACCAGCAAGAGGAAGGAGAATCCTATCGAGGACGACCTGATATTCCGAATTGGTGAGTCTCGGAGGTGCCACTTCACACGGAATCCAGTGGCTAGGTTGTGCCAACTGATGCTGGTAGTCTAGAGCAGTGCTCTACCAGAGCACTGCTACCAGAGGTCTACCAACTCAACCAGAACCAAAAATGTTCAGTGTTGTCTGTCGCTGAGAAAATGCACCTAAAATCTTTTATTTATAATATTAGTAAATTTTAACATTACAATTTAAATGCATTCCAAGTAATCATAGCCCTTTAAATGACTAAACTTATTGTATTTCTGTTATCCTACGTCTTGTAACCATTGCTAAAGAAATCATAATTGGGTTCTCATACATATAACATCAAACCCGGGTTGTTTGGCAGATTTAGACATCATCCCTCTGTCATCCCTATAAGCAGGACAACCCCTGTTACTGAAGGTTCATGTTTAATTATTGTACCGTGACCTTGCACTCCAGGGCTGGGTGGTCAGTGCTCACCTTGACTCCATGTGAGGTTTCCTGCTTCTCCCTGCGTTTCATGTTGGTTTCTTCCCTGTTTTCTGGATTTCTTTCACTGTTCAAAGACACCTAGGTTAAGCAAGTGTTGTAGCTTCCGAACCTGAAATGTCTCTGCCTACAAATCCAGATTTTGTTTCTACCATCCAGTTGAGTATAAAGAGTCGCAGTCACAGAGTACTCAACTGGTTGGTAGAAATAAAATCTTGGTTTGGATTTTTTATTTCTTTTTCCTTTTTAACTTTCTGGACCTGGAACACTGAGGTTAAGTGAATTGATGTGTCCGGCTGTAGTCTGTGTGTTTGTGGGTACACGTCCTGAGAAGGACTGGCATCTCATCTGGGCTGTCCTTTGCCTTGTACTGTATACTTCCTAGAATAAGGCTCCAGGTTCACTGTAACACTGAACTGGATAAGCAGTCTGAGAAAATGGATGGGTAGATGGGTAAATATTAGTCACCTGATGGGCTTGGCCAACCAGCTAGCATTTGCTGCTTTAACTGGGTCGAGATTAATGTAGTCAGACAATGGCATTAGCGCACCCATGTGTCCTTCTGGTATAGGACATCTAAGTGGGGAACATTGATCCCTGAAGTAGATGAGTGTGACGGGCAAGTCTCTAACCTTTACACTGGTCCCTTTAAATAAGCACGTCCCTTTAAATACTCGTTGACTGGAAATATCAGGAAGGGCTCTCTCGTTCCACATTCTCATTCAGTGGTGCTTGCTGTTTGCCTTTCAGGTACTAAGGGAAGGAACAAGGGGGAGTTCACGAATGTGCAGGGTGTGGCAGCCTCTTCGGTCGGAAAGATATTAATAGCAGATAGCAACAACCAGTGTGTCCAGGTAAGGGGATGATATCTGTACTGATGGCGAGTCCTCAGCAGAAAGCGTTTTTGTCTGAAAAGGGGATGCAAGGCAAACCGTCTCTCCCATGAGAGTCTTGTCAGCCATGTCAACATGAAGCATAACAATGCATCACCATAGCTAAGATGCACATTTGGATTCAATCTGGTATACGGTGTTTCATCCTTACAAACTCACTGATTGCTCCATTGCTGATGTCTACTTAATGGCTCCACTGTGATGCCACTAGCTAGTGTAGAGACTAGTGTCTCGCACGGTTCTCTCTGATCTTCTAGCAGAGCGATGGGATGGGAAGTAGATTATGCTGGAATGCCGTCGGCGTTTTGCGATTTCCTGACGTGAAACGTATTCCGAGATGTAATCAAAATGTCCTTGCTTGAAAGAGGCGGATGGGCTCCCAGTTTAAGGCTTGTGCTACAGCTTGTTCAGATCTTGCTGTGAGATTGTGTGATTGGTGTGTTTGTTCCATTTAGAATGGGAGGACTGAGGCTGGGTGCAGGGAAATGTCAAGAATTATCTCCAAGTCACTGTTGGAGGATGGCTCTCTATAGCAAAGCAGCTCATTAGTGCTTTGTGGGAAGACTCAAGCCTAATGCCAGTAGACTTTTACCAGAATGTGTCGAAGAATTCACAACAAAGTGTGGCAGAATACTAATAATCCTATTATTCAGGTCTAGCTGTGGGAAAAGCTATATTTGAAATAAGTAAGCTTGAAGATTGTTGAGAATAACAATTGAGTTGACCATAACAATTCCAGTCATTGAATTTTAAATACCATATTAAGACCTCTCTTTGTCTATGGACAGATATTCTCCAATGAAGGGCTGTTTAGGAGTCGGTTTGGGGTAAGAGGGCGGTCTCCTGGGCAACTGCAGCGGCCAACTGGTGTGGCAGTCCATCCCAATGGTGACATCATCATCGCTGACTACGACAACAAATGGGTCAGCATCTTCTCAGGCGACGGGAAGTTCAAGGTAAGCTTGTCCACCGTCGTGTGATGCGGTCATAGAGCCACGGTGATTGAAACCTTTTCAACTTTTCCCTTTTAACCAACAGTCCAAGATCGGCTCGGGAAAGCTCATGGGACCCAAAGGGGTGTCAGTGGACCGGAACGGGCACATCATCGTGGTGGACAACAAGGCCTGCTGTGTCTTCATCTTCCAGCCCAACGGCAAGATTATCACCAAGTTTGGTAACCGTGGAAATGGAGACAGGCAGTTTGCAGGTACACTTGTTGGTAATGTGTAAACCCATTTATGTCTCGTTGTAATGGTCTGCATGGCAGGTTTGAGCAGCATGGTCAAGTCAACCCAATTCTCTTGCCCCATGACCTTGCAGTAGGCGGCGCCCTGCATGTTCCACATTTTAAAGTGGAAACATTGGTTGACCATTCTTCATCGACACATGAATGTACACATGTTTCCTGCACAATGAGATGTTTTCTTGCCATGTTCAAGTCGGCTTCCATTTGCTAGTTGAGAGAAATGAGATCTATTTGAGAGGTCATAAATGTGCTCTAGTATATAATATAAAAAGTATTGACAAAAGGGATCAGACTTTAGTATAAGAAATGGATACATTTACTGATAGAATCAGTTGAGCTGTATATACACTCAAAAAAAGTTAAGCATCCAGAAGTAATGGTCTGATTTGGATGTAATTTAGTACACGTGCAGACCAGCGATGGGTATGTAAATGGCACGTCTAGTCATCAGACAGGATGCCTCATAGGTGCATTGCACAGTATTACCAGCACTTTGATAGGGTCACA
This sequence comes from Mormyrops boulengeri, assembly GCA_026781065.1. NCBI lineage: Eukaryota > Metazoa > Chordata > Actinopteri > Osteoglossiformes > Mormyridae > Mormyrops > Mormyrops boulengeri. The sequence goes on from JAODLD010000091.1 coordinate 2,337,834, forward strand.
TTGTGGGTTTGCATGAGGCTGGGTGGTCATATTGTGTAGTTGCCCGGCTGTCCGATACAGTCACATGACCTTTCGCCACATGAAGATTCTTTTCATTTCCACCAATCTGTCTGGGTGCTTAACTTTTATTGTCACTGGGTGTATATTAGGTCACATTTGGTCTTTCTTACAAAAATAGAAAGGTCTTCATCAAATTCACTTAAATTTTTAACCTGCTTTTTTGTAGGTCCTCACTTTGCAGCTGTCAACAATAATAATGAAATAATTGTCACTGATTTCCATAACCATTCTGTGAAGGTAAGGATATATCTATAGAAGCTAATTTGCTATAAATGAGGTCTGAGATTTTTTTTATGGAAAATGCCTAATTGATAGTCATGTGTGTATCTGATAAGAATTGTATTGTATTTTCTGTCTTATTGACACGCACAGGTTTTCAACTCTGAGGGGGAGTTTCTACTGAAGTTTGGGTCCAACGGTGAGGGGAACGGCCAGTTCAACGCCCCCACCGGAGTAGCAGTGGACGTCAACGGCAACATCATCGTGGCAGATTGGGGCAACAGCCGAATTCAGGTGTCCCCCATACTCTTGATTTTTACCCGTGTTGCCTGTAATATTGCCAGTCATTTGAGAACTTATTTTCCACAGTAACTACAGCATTTACTGTAACATTTTACTTATTTAGCAGGAACTGTTATCCAAAGTGACATGCGTTTCTTGAGAAAGTACGGTCAGAAAACATTTACAGCTCTGCAAAAATGTGTAAATTACATTTATTTATTTATTGCTTTCATTCAAACCACGCGCACCTGAGAAGGCGGCAGGGGCGTCAGAAGCATTTTGAATGTGGGGGGGACACATCCCCCTCAGGTTTAATGGCTGCGACGCCCATGGAAGGCGGGGTCAGCCAGTCCCTGGTGCATTTGGGTATTAAGTTCCTTATTCAAGGGCCCAGTGGTGACATCATCCTTCCAACCATGGGATATGAACCAGTGACCTTCTGATCACAGGTGTCCTAGCATATTTAGCCACACACTGCCCCTCATTTATTAATACACCGATTTACTGTGATTGGAGTTGAAGTTCCTTGTTCATGCGTGACCTTGTCCACTGATGCAGGTCTTTGATGGCAGCGGGTCCTTCCTGTCCTACATCAACACATCGGCGGATCCTCTTTACGGCCCACAGGGCCTGGCTCTCACTTCAGACGGCCATGTTGTAGTTGCGGATTCCGGGAACCACTGCTTCAAAGTTTACCGCTACCTTCAGTGACCCGCTACTATATCCCCATACCCTGCCCGCAGACCCGTGACATACCTGTCACGCCTCACTGTCACCGTGCCACATAGGATCCCTGTCGTCGTCGTGGATTCGCGTCATCTCTCGCCAGCTCTGCTGGCTCATGACCTTTCACCTCTGACCCCCCTGGCACTCCTGCGCTGAGGTGGTCTAATGCTGCCCTGACTTAGTTTTTTTTCCCCATGGAGCAGAAAGATGAAGACTTGTTATTGATGATTATTTAAGTGTTCCTTTTCCGGAGTTTATTTATTGAGCCGACCATGTAAAATACAGCATTTTATGTGAAACTGAAAATTAAGCACTTGATACAATAGCTTTGGTGTAGCGTTACGCTTTTGAAAACTGTGGGTAAGGAAAATGGATATAGTTGGTAAGTGTGGCACTTTTTGGGGAATATATTTTGTTCATGGCTAGTTTTCTAAAAAAAAAAAGTATATTTTTGAAATTAAAACGCCATCCTATTGAGGGCGCCCCCCGGCCTTGTGTCCTGAGCTGCCTGTGATGCCCCCGCCCCCGTCACTGTGACAGGGATAAAGTTAGAATATGGATGGATGCAAGGGATTTAAAATTAATTTTGCTTAATGATCCACGTGCATGACATATAAACACTATGCAGATTAGGCAATAAGTTTCAGTTGCGTACTTCAGTTTCTGGTAAAATGCTCTTCCTTTAGGAAGAAGGACAAATGTTGTTCTGTAAATGTTCATATCGACAAAAGTATTTATCTGTGAACTAAAGATGTTGGATGCCTCAGTGTAGTTTTTGTTTGTATTTGGATTGACGTACGTTTTGTCCAGTCAGGAAACATTCCCTCAGCTCCCATGGGAAGGTGTGTGTGTGTGTGTGGGAGCGCAGTTGCTTCATGAAATGTGTCTTCTGCTCTGTAACTGTCCATCTGTCTACCGTGAAGCTAGATGTATACATTTTTAAAAGAACTTGCCACTCTGCACACAATAACTGATTATCATGCATGCCGTTAACGTCTAGTTAGATTTGTTTTCTACAGCTTCTCATAGGATTTTATTTCTAACAACACAATCGATGAATTTTGGCATCGCTTGCAAAACCAGCGCAACATGTATTGTGGTATTCAAAGGCCCATTGACGTTTTTCTGCTTGCCGATACATTTGCACAGGATACAAATTTTTGTACTGTAAGCCTTGTAGAACTGTTGTAGAACTGTGTGGCGTGATTCCGTCGTAGTGAAATTATCCAAGCTGTACGTAAACTCGAGCGAATCAGTTTTATTTCTCATGTCAGTTTGAAGAGGCTTTTATAAAAATGATCTGGGGTGAGTTTCTCGAAGACTTCTTAACGCTACGTCGTTCGTTAGTTCTATCTTTTAACACAGAACTTA
>JAODLD010000091.1:2358552-2380507 GCA_026781065.1 Mormyrops boulengeri
CCCCCCCCCCCCCCCCCCCCCCCCCCCCCCCCCCCCCGCCGCGCCCCCCCCCCCCCCCCCCCCCGCCCGCGGAGACTGCGGGCAGGCACTGTGCATTTTTCGGGGGTTGTGTCAGACTATTAAAAATAAACTGGGCCCTCGCGTGTGGATTCCTCACCTCCTTTGACAAACCGATGAAACCGCTGGAGTGGAGTTGGGTCAACGGGGGCGGTGCGGGGCTCCCGTTTATCGGACCGCCGTCTTCCGGAACCGCGACCAGAACCGGCTATGTCGCATCAGCGAAAATGCTTGTCGTTTGTACATGCACCGTGTGTCTCTTGAACGTCAATAATGCAGCTTGTCTGTGTGTATGTGTTTATTTAATAGTGTATCTAGTAGTGTGTATGTTAAAGCAAATTGCAAATTTGTATGGTAGTACAATATGAATTTGGGCAGTCAAAGCCTTATCTGTCACGTGCAGAGTTATACTTGATACAATGTGTAGTTAAATGCTTTGTTACTCTAATTCCAAGACGACAATACAGGGGAAATAAGTAAAACGAGACTAAAAATTACATAAGACACTACAGGGCAACCATAAATATCTATAATTAGTGTGTCAATTCATTTGCGAGGCTCCTGGATTTGATGAGTTGGAGGGGGGAATCCTAATTCAGGCAGAGACTTGGGAGTGCGGATGAAAGTCTTTAAGAAGGGCGATGGGCTGGGGGGGAGGGTGGGGAAGCTGGCGGGAACGAGAGCGAAATGGGAGTCAAACTCCCCGACCGCAGCTCAGGCTGAGCTGCCCATGTCATACCAGTTCTTAAAGGGCCAGCGACTGGGGGTGATGGACTGGCCCGACGCACGTCGCAGTTTCCTGACCCTGGGTAGTCCCCCCTCCCCCCACAAACGACAGGCCGACTGTCTGTGGTGCACCTGTAGTTGGCTGTAGAGTAAATCTCCTTGGGGGGTGTCTGGTGAGGGCGATGTCGCGGTCTGTTGCCTCATAGCCGTGATTAAACTCCCGTCATGTTTGCGGAAGCGCTGATCTGAGGTCAGGGCTTCTTCAGGTTCTTCAGTTGGAATAAAGCTCTCCATAAACCATTTGCCCATATTTCTATTCATGGGTCCTTTTATTTTTGGGCCAGATTAAACGGGTCCTTAACCTTTGACCCCAGTTCACCAGCACCATCACCACATTGAACCGTGATGCCGTCATAGTGGGTCTCCGCCACTTTAAGAGCTTCTTTCAGGGTGAGAGCTACATGTTCAGTCTGCTTTCGTTATCTAATGAGTAATGAACAAATGACCCGTCCCCATCCCCCACCTTAGTGAGAGGTTTTGGTTTTCAAGAGATATGGTATAAGAGAGCTCGCTCCCTGCGGTCACACCTGGAAATGGCAAGATTTATGTCGTAATAAGGACTCATGTTTGTTGACACCGTGTCCCTGTACTATGAGCGGAGCGTGTGATTTTCGTTGTCACTTTCTTGATTGAGAAATGACAGCTCAGCATGCATTAAAGTGACCTGCAGGGTGCAGTTGGTTGTGGGTGTGTGTGTGCGTGCATGCATGCGCGCACGTTTGTATTTCAGAATTCTGAATTGTCTCTCTTTATGCTTCCAGGCACGCAGGATAAAAGCATGCTGGTTTTCGGGCCCAAATGAGCCTTTTCCTGCACAGGGAAACGCGTGCGTGTGTGAGATTAGTGCCGAAGTGTGAGGAAGTGATGTCAGAAAGAGGAAGTGCCGCGTGGGGCCTCTCGCTGTTAACCTGCGGAGGAACAACTACGAATGCCTATCTTGTGTCCTAGAGATTGACAGATGTCGGTCATTCCCCATGAAATTTTTTGAGCTGAAGTAAAAATGTGTATTTTGGATAAATGAAAATGCTTCATAAATTTGTAATAATAATATAAATAAACCTTCTGCATTTTTTTTTTCGTGTTCTGCACTGTAAGCCGAGTGTGGTTAAACTCTCAGAGGCAGAAGTTAAATTCATCAGACTGATGCAAGCTGAATGTGATTTTTTTTTTTTTTTTTTTTTTTTTTAAATAATTTATTTTTTTATTTTTTCTTGCCCTTGTCCTTGTGGTACGGGTGAATAAAGCCGGCACTGTCGCTGTGGTCGCTCTTCACAAGCGAGATGAAACTTCCCTTTTTCTCTTGTACTCCCCATATCAGCCATCTCAGAGGAGCAGACCGTAGCATGACCAGTGCCTTATAGCGCCCCCTAGAGTGCCATACTGTTGGAGCAAAGAAATTGGTTTTAAATCCCAGAGAAGGGTTTTTTTTTTCTTTCGGGGGTAAAACACTTGAATCTGAAACATTTAATTGTGTGTGTTCGTAATATAAATATCTATATAACATTTTACTTATTTAGTCATTTGGGTTTTACTTATTTAGCTTTTATCCATAGCGACATAAGCTTGAGAAGGGCCGTCCGCCAGTCCGTGTAGAAATTGAGGGTTAAGGGGTTTTATAATGTTATAAAATTCTTCAGGAAAAGTTGTTAGAATGGTGTCGTGTCAGTCATTCCCGGCGATTCCTGAGGTAGGCTGAAGCTGCATTGTTGTGATCATGTGACTAAGTGCCGAAGGACACCGATTGGCTCTGTGTTTTTGTGTTGTGTTTGTAATGACGACGATGATGATAATAAGTAAATGAACTCTGTCCAGTTGTTCTCAGAAGTCTGCGGTTCTGAGTGAGCAGATGGGCATAATCCGGTGTCTCTGCGACGGCTGCCTGTCCCTGAACGCGGCACGCGGCGCTGCCAGGGAAAGGCTCAGCGTGCTAATTTTCACACCTCTCGCTGTGTTACGCCCACGTCACGCTGCAAGCTCGCTCAGCCAGCCAGTTCTCTTACTCACGGTACTGCGAATAGCATAGCCTCTGCAGGGCCTCGCTTCTCTTGGGTCCACCGACCCCAGCAGTGTATTGTGGGATATGTGAGCAGTTCTTGGTTGCTTCAGCCTATCGCCTCCCCTCCTGCTACATTCCGTCTTGTTCTGCGGTGATGGCTGTCCCACTGTGCTAAGAGTGCTAACGTGCTAATGCCGGTTCTTCCATCTCGCGTCACTAGTCGACTGACTCATGCCCCATCTCCCAGTTGCATCTGTCGTCCCTTCCCACGTTTCCCAACGTCTGGTTCCCCAGTGTTGAGTAAGTTCTTATTTGAAACTGAATCATGTTGAGTCCTCCAAAGCAGTTGGGGGCGCCGGTCCAGTGATGTTTGTGTTTCTGGGTTTAGGCCGTCCTCCCCTCAGGTTTGCTGTAATGTTGACAGTCTAACTGTAAATAATAACCCTCCCTTGCGACTTGGGAACTGATTCATGGTGGTGTATGTCAACCCCCCCATTCGTATATGGGGGTGGAGGGTGGTGCCCATTTGTCTCCAGTACAAGTTCTGTTCAGAAGATGCTAACAAGCATGAAATACCTCGCTTTGCCTCTGCTTCATCACTGCCCCCCCACCCCTTTTGCTGGCACAATGACCTTTCCCTGGAGGACATTTCTTTGCATCAGCCCCCCTGTCCTAACCTCCGTCTACTCACTCGTACACAGATGCTATAAATAACGCACAGGTTTGTTTTGTTCTGAATTTCGCTACTAGCTTGCTTGTCTGATACTGTTCCTTATTGCCGAATATGATTGTTAGGACGATAAATGCATAATCAGTGACTAAAAATGGATGTGCCTTTGTCCGGTGGTGTGTGTTCGCTTTTGGAGAAGTGAATGTGTAGCAGAAGTCTTCCGAAACTACGGCTTTTCCTTGGGTAGCCTCATGACCAGCCTTCCTGCTCCTGTCTTATCGCATTGGGCTCCTGAGGACATATCTAAAATAAGGCCAGTTAGATAAGGGCGTTGGTACAGGTCTGAGATCCAGATCACTGACTGTCTGTTGCTGACTTCAAACCGGCCACAGGCCCTTGTGTCGCGTTATTCAGGAAAGAGCGACTCCACAAGATTTTCATTTTTGTGTGATAAGGCAGGGAGATATCTTTTAACTCTTTGTCACTGAGGCGGGATTCTGACAGAGTGGAACATGAAAACTCTATTACAGGAGGGAAGCCAGGATTTTGTCTGGGTGAGAGAAATACTAGATAGATCCAGATGTCTCTTTCAACCTCTATTGCGCTGCCTTGTTTACTGCGAGATTTTTTAAATCTGTTATAGCGTTATGGTTGGTACAGTTGTGTTATTTGCCCCCATGGACTTCACTTTACAAGAATTTCCCCTCCAGTTATGAGGCACCGACTCATAAGACAAGTTATGGCAGAGAGCTTGTTGTGGAACGTCGTACACTTTTTCTTTAAGGTGTGCCGGAAACTGCGGACCCCTGTTCCGCGTATTCAAAATCAGAAAAACGCAGTCTGAGGATTGTGCTGTGCTTCAGCAGTTATGTTGTGGGAGCCAAACTGGTTCAGGCTGGTTTGCTAGTCGGGGGGCTCTCCCTCTATGATGTATAGGTTAATGGGGTGGACTAAAGCCGTCTTCAGTGTGACACAACTCACCTACATACGAATGAAATCGACCCCGCTGCTATTTTGGGACAAGCAGAGGAAGCAGTCTGCGTGCACTTGGGGCTGCTCTCTTGAGGGGTGTCCTGTCTCGGCCTCCTAGTTTACAGCAGAGGGCAAAGCCTGGGGTTCGAGGTCCGCCGCAGGGCCGGGCTCATGCTTGCCGATGTCATCCATCTTGTCAGTTGATTCCATGCATTTCCCTTTTAGCCGAGCAGTTGGTCTAAATTTTATCTCGGCCGTCTTTCTGCATGTCGGGGGCAATTTTGAGATTTTTTTTTTTTTTAAGGTGCATTAGAGAGCCCATAATTCATACAGAGGGGCCAATCTTATTAGTCAAAAATATGTTTTGAATCGATGAGTGACAGGGGAGGGGGCTCTCTGGAGGCCAATCAGCTTTCAGTTGGGGCCATTTGCCCCTATGGCCCTGCTTCCCTAAATGCCCCTGTTGTACGTTCTGGGAACCCAGGTTATGTCGTCGCGGCGGGGTCTGAACCCACTGCTCCGCTTGAGGCTTTGCACGCTGCAGGGTGCCAGGCGGCTGAATTTTCGGCAGGTCCCTCATTCCTACGGGCCCTGGGGGCGACAGTGGGAGGCGGACGAAGCAGAGGCTCGTTAAGAATCCAAACCAGCGCCTGTGACTGATGTATCCAGGGCTGCGCTCCTTGATATGTGGCTGTCTGCCAGCTATTGGGGTCTCAGTCCATAACCACCTGCCTGGACCCTTTCTCTGTCTGTCAGCTCGAGGTGTAAATCTTAGAGGGCACAGGGAGCCAGTCGGGGCAGCTTTGCTTCTACTGGTTTTTTTTTTTTGGTACTCTTTGGAGCGGTCTCTTGAGGTGGCTGCTTGATGCAGTGTGTGAGATTGACCAGTAGGGCGCCGCCCTAACTGACAAGTTACAGATATATGTGCTTTGTATGATTGACACGTCCACATATTTGGCGCTCGTCCAGGCCTCTCGTGCCCTCGGTGGTCAGCGTAGCTCAGTCACCTGGCAGCTGTGGCGGAGACCAACTCCATCGCTCAGCGAGTTGCGTCAGCTGCCTGCGCTTGAGCATGCGGGCCACACTCAGGCCCGGCTTGGGTGGGCTATTTTTGGAGGAGGTTAGCGTTGGTTATGAAAGTGAATGTTTGGTTAGGCACCGTGAACTCATTTATGAGCCTGGTTACGCAATGGGCCTGATTTAAACGACAACAAAAAGAGTAATAATTTATTCTAAGCAGACCATTAGTATCATGGATAAATGTTCCTTTTCCATGTGGTCTCCTTGTCTAGACAGCCTGTCCACGGAGAATCCAGATTGTACAGATTCACGAGCTATGCTGTACTGTAGGGCTGTAGTGCTTCCTTCTCACTGATCTCTAGATCTGTATGTCCCCCACCCACCCAATCCTGGCCTCTGTCCGCCCCCCACGTCCGTGTCGAGCCGGGGAGTAACTACAGCGGCCTGTGAAGGATGCCGGTCCAGACGGCGTCCCAACCGGGGACAAGCATCCTTGGGGATGTATCGTTTCATACAAACTCTTTCCTTGAGATGGACTTTGAAGGCCTTCCTGATGCGTGTGACTTGTCCATGTTACCCCAAAGTTGCGCCGAAGGCGGATTATTGCAGCATATCTGAAAGGGTTTCATTTTCAGTGTGGTTTCCTGTGTCGCTCAGGACCTTCGCCGTTTTGCGAGACAGGGAGGTCAGTGGTATCTGCCTGTGCCTGTATCGTTAGACATAATTAAGCAGTAGCTGCACAGTTGTAGATGACGGTGGGATCTGGACCCCCTGCGGACTGCTAGATGTCTAGATGTCCAGCGGGTTGCGATATGACTTGAGTGTCCGCAGCCGTTGTGTGTTAGTGGTGTGCCGGAAGCCCCGGGATTGTGAAAGGAGAACAACAGAGGCATTCATGTCGTGGCGATGAAGCCTCATTCCTGATGTGCTGATGTTCTCCCACCTCTGAGGATGTTGTTCTTAGTGGGTCTGAGGCGTGGCAAATTCTAACTTGATGATGTTGACCCTTTTTATACTATCATGATGCTGTGTTGTTCAAAATGAAATTCAGAAGCCAACATCTGCAGTACTTAAAGGGCTCCAATTATGCTAATTTTCACTTTGGGGTCTACTAGAATAGATTTACATGCTTCGGTGTTCGAAAAACTGTGCATCTCTATTCACCCTGTTTGATATGCTCTGTCAGAGCTTTAAGCCCCACCTCCCATGAGCCCAGTGTGCTCTGAATGGTCAGCTTGCCCTACACATTTTGCACATCCTGCCCCCGTCTTGCAATTTGCTTATAGACACTTGCAGGTAGGCGGCCAATAGGGATTGTGTTACGAGGTGACCTCACCATGTCACGGAAGTAAGGGCTGGCATTCCAACGAGGCATTTTAGGCAGATTAGAGAAGAGCGGTTAATGTGGTGAGATTTACTCTTTGTACTTTGGGCCTTAAGACTTTGCAGGCCGTTTACATGCACATAAAGCTGTATAATACACTAAAGCAAAGGGAAAATATCGGAAAGCATAATAGGACCCCTTTAACTAGGGGTCAAAGATAAGGGGTCTTATTTTGTATTACATTTTATTTAGCAGCTGTTTTTGTCCTGCAGGGGAGTGTCAGAGCAGGGTCAACCAGTCCCTGGAGCAATTCAGGGCCTTGTTCAGTCACCTAGTGGTGATGTGGTTACTCTGCTTGGTTGTTTGAACTTGCGACATCCCGGACATAAGCACAGACCCCTGACCTGCTGAGCTGCAGTTAGATTGAATCTGTGACTACACCTACTTGCGTTTTGTCCTGGAGTCATAAGTATGAATTATGATGTCCATTTTCTCAAGGTTCCATCAGCACTTTCCCTGATCTGTAACCCCCCCCTTTCCTGCAGCTCCTTGTTTGACACGCAGGAGAGCAGGAGCCCTCTGTCATTCCAGCCGCCAGCTCTGGCCTTTGGGACACAGTGAGTACCCCGCCCTTCCCTGCTTAGAACCCCTCTCCATCTGGTTTTTCTTATTTGTGTAAAGTATTTGTGTGAGTTACACTTTCAAATGGCAGAACTGCAAACTATAGGTGTTTTTTTTTTAGATGATGTAAACGGGACATTAGACAGAATGAGGAATGTGTAATTCCATGTAAAAAAAAAAACAAAAAAATCCAAGAAATCTACTAGAGTAGAAGATGGGTGCGGACCGGCCTTGTACCAAGCCGATACCGATCCAAAGCCAGGCGGTGATAGTGGCTCCAAGTTCCCCGAGGCTGGTTGAGAGAGTTCGGGCCTGACGCTCAGCTTATAAGCTGTCGCAATAAGTAACATTCTTCTACCAAACGGGGAGATGGCAGTTCATCTGCGAGACACATCCGCCGCAGGGTGGTCTGTGTCTCAGAGCGGTAGGCCCCCTGCAGGATGACCAAATAAGGAGAGGGCCTTTCAAGTCGCCGCAGAGACACGAGAGAGCGTGAGACACTCTCTGGAGAACGGTGCTGTATAAACCAGGGCTCGCACAAGCGTTTCACCATCACACGTAGGCGCACGCTGGTGCTCGTCCTGTTCCTGCGGCGTCTTTGACCTTGGAGGCTCGGCCGCTGGTTGCCACGGTAGCCCCTGGGGTGATTTCGTCAGCTTCGCTGGCTGATGTTTTGGCCCCCCAGCTGGACTTTTGAATTTGTTCTGATAAGGCGGGAAAAAACACAAAAGGTGATCAGGCATTGATGTACGCTCGTAGGCAGTCAGTCAGTTTGTCTCGTTTATTTTTCTCTTCTGGTATTGATTTTTTTTTTTCCCGTACTGCGTAACATTGATTTCTTAATCGCTACCATGATCTATTGCATGGTGACTAATTTTATTGCAAATTCTCTGCTGCTAGTTCCATCTGTTTTTAATGCCTCGGATGAGTTTGTGAATCATCCTGGTCTCCAGGGGCCTTTTTACACCCCAGAACGAAACTCCTCCTCTGAATCGAATCCCCCGCCAATTCCTTCCCCCAGGCCGCTGGGGTTGCCCCGAGCAGAGACTCTGCACATCCACAACCCGGGCCAGGAGCTGCCCGTGACAGTGCTGTCCGTGTTCACGCCCAGCAGGCATTTTCACATGCCCTCGTTCCACAGAAGGGTGAGTTGTTGGGTGGGGGGTCTTTTCTGTGGTCTGAGAACCAAGACAATGCCGCTGACTGTTGCACTTTTCCACACTCGCCAGTGTAGGTGTGCGCACGTGTGTGTGCACATATTTACACTGGCGCACGTGCTGATTTCTGGTTCTCAGCTTTGTTTGAATTGTGGCCTTCATGCCAGAAGGGAATGGGGTTTAGTCCCAGTGGGACTACCCAGTGACACTTTATGTTTTCTGCCTTCTAGGTGATTCCGCCACGGGGAAAGGCTTCCTTTAAGTTAATCTTCCTCCCAACGGAGGAGGGCAGTGTAGAAAGTACCTTATTTATAAACACCACCCTGCATGGTGTCCTCTCCTACCAGGTGAGTCAGCATCACCAGGGCGGGGGAGTCAGTATGGGTGCCACCTTTTAAACAGGAAATGACATCACTGGGGGTGTGTAGTCTATAGGCTGTTTTCTTGCGGGCACCTGTGCAGTACCGTCATAGCCAGTCCTGCCCCTTACAGGCCGTGGAGGGTTAAGACATTTCGATCCGTGGATTGGGTGGTACTGACCGTCTGGTTGGTCTTCCAGGTGTCTGGGGTTGGTGTTCATCACGGCTCCTCAAACGTTGCCCAGAACAGGGATGGAACGCTAGTTTTCCCGCACATACAGAGCATTAAACTGACACAAACTCAGGTAACCCGTCACTTCTGCTACGTCTTTTCCGCCTTTGACTGCCGGGTCTGTGACGTGACAGCCAGCGGCAGCTGGTCCCCGCTGTGACGTAGCGGCTGGAATTTTGCCCCCGCCTCTCACCCTGCGGGGGAAATAATGGGGGGCATCATGACAGCACCGGGACTGCCTTGACAGGAAGTGGCTCCCATCATGCTGCAGTGCACAGCTGGGAGCCCGGGCCTGCCTGGCGGCTCGACAAGAAGTATGTGATGTTGTACAGTGATCTCTTTTTAAATTCAGTTTAGCGTGGAGCAGATCTAACGTAGGAAATAGTTTATGTTTAGATGCTGGTCGTGGGTTTGTTGTAATTGCGTCACCATCGTGTTTCCCACTGTTTTGAACTCGGAGTAAGATGTTTGTGTGAATGACATGGCCGCTGACAGAATGTTCTGGTGCTGACCCAGCCACACGGTACTGTTAGCCGGTCATCTTAAACACTAGTGTGTGTTAGCGTTCGCTGTGTATGGATTTCAACGCCGCCTCCTGGCTGTCTTTGCAGGGCGATGCATCAAATGTCACGATCCTGGGACTGCTGATGGAGTCTACACTGCCTCAGAACTACGTTGGCCATCCCCAGGTAACCCAGAGGGTGGCGGCCCAAAAAACAAAGCAGGTTTTTGGAGCCTTCTGCCTGTTTGTGGGTGTCTTTCCGCTCCTTGGAGCAGCATCGGTTTCATTCGTCATGCTTAACAGCCTTTTCATGGGACCGACCGCTGCATGAATGTTTGTCCCTGATGCGAATCACCCATAATCCTTTGCTGCATGTTGGCGTGCAGGGAGCTGGTCAGCTGCCCATTCTAAACGTTAGGGAGGTTTTTTGGGAGGGCTTAGCATGGGGGACAGGATGTGGAGATCCGTGGCCCTGCCCCCTCCCCCCTGGTCCATTTTCCTAAGCGTGATGGGACTGCCTTCCTGTGATTTCCCAGGGGTCTTGCTTTCAAGCGGAGCAGAAGCTGGTGGCTCAGATCAGCCTGTCGGAGAGAGGAGAGAAACACACAGACCTGGAGAAGCTGAAGCCTTATGTCATCGAGAACATCCTGGTCCTTTTTGTCGTGCCGTCGGGAGCGAACTCTCTGCGTAAGCGTGCCAGCGAGCTGCGGAATCTGAAAAGGCTAAAATTAGATCGCGGAGCGTCAGACGTTGAGAATGAGCCTGAAAACCAGGACTGTTACATACATATGTTTTTGTGTAGTTATGATTCATAACTGGGGTTTTAGGACTGACTGATGATGAAATTTGACGATAGGGTGGCGGTTCTGCACACGCAGAAATCTCTGTGTGAGGGGAGGGGTGTTGTGTCTGCTCAGGGCGTTTATTAGTGTGTCGCTTATTTTCGAGTCGTGCCATAGAGGTGTGAGGAATGCTGGCTCTGATTGGTGCCTGTGGGACCGTGAGGTTTGGCAGGCAATGGTTACCGGGAGACCGCGTGTCAGTGTTCCTGGTGCTGGGTGCGAATCGCCCCCCTCCCCCCTTTTTTGGCGTCTGCCAGCAGCCAGGGCAGGAGTTAGGAGAGATTAGCTAGGGGGGCATAGAACAATAGGAAAGATTCCCTCACTGGGCCATGGGCTAAGGGCCTTCCCACCTGTCCTTCCCTGGGATGGGCATGGACCCCCCCCCAAAGGTTTCAGAGAAGGAAGCAGCTTAAATGCGAAGTGTGTATACTTTGTGTTGAGACAGGGCCACTTATGAGTGTGCAACTAAATTTCGGAGGGTGCATTTTTTGTTTTGTTTACATTTTTCCAAAGAGACTTACGGTAGAGGGAGGGGTTATGGCATGTGCACACTCCCTGGAACCCATAACCTCACCCAGCTTGTTGTTGTTGTAGTAATTTTTTTTCGTTACTATTGTCATTCATATGCTTTTCTCTCATCTGTACAGGAGTGCCAAAGATAAATGTATACATGTTAAATTCCGGAGTCAAAAAATTATTTGTGAAGGTAAGGAGCACCGGGTGTTTGTGTGTGTGTGTGTGTGTGTGTGTAGGTATTTGGCGGTGGCGTGTGTGGATATTGGTGGATTAGGTTTATATTACATTGTGGGGAGTAAATGGCCCCCACATCGTGATAAAAACCTGTTGTTTTGACATTGTGGGGACCATACAATGTCAAAACAATGATTTGTGAATGCAATCAAAAAAGTAAAAATGCCAAAAGTCTTGTGTTTTGCTTGCATACTTATGGTTAGTGTTAGGGCTGGGTAGGGGTTAAGGTCATCATGTTGGGATAAGAGTTTTACCCATAGAAATGAATGGAGAGTCCCCACAAAGATATAATTACAAACCTGTGTGCGTGTGTGAGTTTGGGCGTCTGTGTGTATATTTGGGTGGGTAGGTGTGTGCGTGTGCGCATGTGTGCATCGACCTCCCCGTCACCATGACACCTTCATTCCTGCTGTCTCCAGGAGATCCAGCTCTTTTCCAAAGTCGACAGCACCGTTGAGTTCAAGCAGGTCCTGCTGCGGGCCTCCAGCACCAACTTCACCCAGGTGGCTTCGTTAGTCTGCAAAGGTGAGCGCTGCTCCCGGCCAGCCGCCCCGCTCACGCCGTCCCGCTCAAGCCCAGGCTCCGCCCTTGTAACCCCTGCTTCCCCAGGCCCTAATCGCCTGCCTGTCTGTTTCATCCATTCAGGGCCCTTTCCTGCACACGGGAAAAAGTGTTTCAGGCAAATCAGTTTGCAGCTCTTGCGAAACCACACAGTAAAGTCCCATCCAGCCTTTGGGATCCTCAGCAGGTATGCAGAAGCATTTTCTCTTTGTATCACAGATGTGTGTTATACTGCCTCACACAGGTGAAACACCGTAACTGCGTATTTTATACAAACTGAGTTATGACCAGAATCGGGTCTCTTGGGCTCTGTTTTATCTTAGTTATTTTGAATGCGTAACCTATCGTTTACCTACCTACTTCTCCTACGGGCGGACAGCCAAAGAAACGTCAAAGAAACTCTGAAGCCATTTTTCTTAGGTTTAGTGTCAGCATAACTGCACTGTTTCGCCTTTGTGGGGCAGTGTAGAGTTACAGATGTTTATATTAGTATTTGCAAATCACTTTAGTTTTAGCTCCCTACCTCCCGATGGAGTGATTGTTTTTTTTTTTTTTTATGATTTGTTTTTCCATTCCCAGGGACCTGGGGGATGGGTCTCCTGTCCAGTTCCACATCAATCAGACGGGCGAAGACCACGCCGACGTCTGGCTGACCAGTCCCCTCAACTTCAGCTTTGAAGTGCGGAACGCGACGATGACGCCGGAGATGGACGGCCTCTTGGAGGTGGGGTCTGCTGCTCCCCTGCACTGCTGGGCTGCACTGCTGATAATCTTAAATGTTGCTTAAAGTGTTACTGGGAAAATCGGAAGGGAAAGTCCACTGAAAATGTTAAAATGCTAGCTGTAGCACTGTTACAGTTTTAAAGTAATAATAATAATAATATGACTTTTTAAAATTTGGCTTTTAACAAAATAAAAATTTGCCACACACCTCTGGGATCTGGGTTTGAGTCTCTGCCATGGCTCCACGTGTGTGAAGTTTGTTTCTCCCGAGTTGTCCTGGGGTTTCCTCTGGGTACTCCAGGGTCCCTCTGCAATCCAAAGCATGCTGAGGTTAATTAAAGGTAGCAGTTCGCCCATAGCTGAGCATTTGTGTGAATCGTGTGTGTGCGATGGATGGGCATTTGATTTAATAAGTTAATAGGTATCAGTCAGACTGTCTTGGTCAGCATAGAAGGTCATAGGGTGACTGTGATCTGACGTAGTCTGTTTTCCGCTCCCCTTCAGGTGGTGAACTTCAGCGGGCCGCTCACCGTCCATCCAGGCTGCTGGAGGCTGCTGTCGCTGCAGCTGGCTGGCCGGACGCTGCCTGTCAGTGTGGTCACCACTGTGACCCTGGACACCAGCCTGGGCGTCTCGCTGGAACTTCCCTTGCACTTCCACTTCCACTCCTCCCTCACCAAGGTGACCCCCCCCTCTACTTTGCCATGCCTGCGTGGCTCGCTGTCCATGTTTGATCCCCCCCGCTGTCTAACTCTGCCCCATCTGAGACATAACCCTGCAGCCTTCCGTGGTATCCGTGGTAACGACTCGCAGTAACCATGGCGACTTCTCTCCAGCAGGGGGGCGTTGTCTTTGAGGCCAGCGGGGAATGCGGGAGACCCTGCAGGCTCCGGCTGTCCGAATCCGGTGAGACCTGTTAGAGTGACACCCCGCTGATACCTGTAACCCAGCACCGAGGCTGCTGTGTGACTCGATGATATGGGTCATGTGACCCGCATTGAAACGTGAATTTTTCATTTTACTGGGCGGTTTGGGGAAACTCATTAATATTAATGAGAAAAGTGCTAGCTGATTGGCCAGTGACTGTCTAACAGTTCACTGACCAATCAGGTAACAGTTCTCTCATGAATATTAACAAGATCCCCAAACCACCTTGTAAAACAAAAATTCACCATTCACCGTTCTCATGCCTAATCCTTCCCTACCGTCATGTTCCCTCCCTCAGGGCGTGCCCAATGGCAGCGCTCCTTCCTGGACTCCACCTCCTCCTGGAAGACAGACAGCATCCTGGCCTCGGAGCTCTGTGCCCGCTGGCGGAGCCACAAGAAGAGGCTCACGTGCAGGTGAGAGTTGTGTGGAGGGGCTGGGGAGGTGCATTCAGTGGGGGGGGGGTGCACTCTGGGCAGAGGGATAGGCAGAGTAGCACACACCTGGCTGACTAACTGACTTTTTGTTTCGCTTCTGTACCTGAAGCTGGCCGCGACTCCCAGTGGAAACCAGTTCCCATCTAGACTTTGGCGCCAGTCCAGTCAATGAGAGCAAGGTAGGTGATAACCATCTGGCATACATGTGGATTTGTGACCCGAAATTTAATTTGGTGTCTGAGCAGCGAATCTGCCTTGAAGCCTTTGCTCAGTGGCTGTCTGAGTTAATTTGTTCTGTAGTCTGTAAATTGATGGCTTTGGGAAAGTGACTCATTGTTCTGTAGCTGTTTGAGGCATGTTAAATTGGTATGTGAGAGTGTTATGTGACAGACTGGGCTATGATGATGATGATGATGATGATGATGTGACCCAGGTAAAGTTCTTCACCCTGAAGAACCCCTCATCTCACCCCGTGTCCGTGGAGCTGAGGCCCTTGGCCTCTTACTCAGCCCCCCTGGGGGCCCTGGACCTGCTCACCAAGTGGTTCAACATCAGCCCGCTGTCGGTCAACGTCACAGCCACGGAGTTCACTTTACTGAAGGGGAGTGGTCAGGTGAGGCCTCTCATCTGGCCCCCTCCCTTTTCTGCTCCGCCCTCCATTGTCCTGAGACAGCATCGTCACCGTGAGGCACTTGTGTTGATGCTTGTGCCTCCTCTCCACCCCTCCTACCGCAGGAGGAGTGGCGGACAACAGACGGGGCTCTGCGACTCCTCCTCCAGCCCCTGGAGAGCAGGGAGGTGGGTGTGGCTTTCACCCCCACGGAGCACAAGTCTGTGACCTCACTCATCCTCATCAGGTACCTGCTCCGACCCCACCCACGCAACGGTTCCATGCTGGATGATTTGGATTCAGGTTCCAATAATTAATGTGTTTGCAGTTTGTTTATTGAGCAGATTATTCGCCATATTGTTGTGCCAGCGTTGGGTGATGGGTGACTGTTTCTCTGCACGACAGAAACAACCTGACTGTGTTCGACGTGGTGATGGTGAGGGGTCATGGGGCCGGGGAGCTGCTGCGCATCGGGGGCAAGCTGCCCGGCCCTGGAGCCTCGCTGCGCTTCAACGTGCCCCAGTCCACGCTGATGGAGTGCAGAGATGGTGAGGGGTGGTTGCTGAGGCCGTGTGGCGGGGCAGATTTTTCCAGCTTGTTTACCAGGCATGCTGGAGGCTTTCATTTTGCTGTCAGCTGTAGCTTTAGCAGCACTAGGCATGTAGATGCCATTTTAAATACTGCCTGGACGCAGTGTGGAATATCGGCTGAATATTGGCTGAATGCTGTGTGGGACGCCGGGTGTACGCTGGCCGGATGCCGTGTGGGACGCCGGGTGTACGCTGGCCGGATGCAGTGTGGGACGCCGGATGCACTGTGGGATGCCGGGTGAACGCTGGCTGGATGCACTGTGGGACGCCGGGTGAATGCTGGCTGGATGCACTGTAGAGTGTAGAATACTGAGTAATTGCTGGCTGAATTTCAGGTGAATACTGGCTGGATGCAGTGCGGAATAGCTAGTGTATACTTACTGGATACAGTGTGGAATAGGTGAATACTGGCTGGATGCAATATGGAATAGCTAGTGTATACTTACTGGATACAGTGTGGAATAGCAGGTGAATACTGGCTGGACATAGTGTGAAATGCTGGCTGAATGCTCTGAATACTGAGTAGACGCAGTGTTAAAATACTGAGCAGATTCTCAGAGAGCTCACTCTGTCATTGTGTGCCCCACCCCTCCCCCTTAACCCCCCCAGGGCTGAGGAGCAGTAAGCCTCTGTTTGCCATCCGGAAGAGCTTCAAGGTAGAGAATGCAGGGGAGCTGCCCCTGACTGTCGAGTCAATGAACATCAACGGCTATAAATGCCAAGGTTTTGGGTTCGAGATTCTGCAATGCCGCTCTTTCCAGCTGGACTACAAGTCCTCTTCGGAGATCAACATTGTGTACGTACCTCCTGGCCGGCCGCTTAAATTCCTGCAGGAAGTGTGCTGTAAGGCATAGTCTTGCCCTCCCAGGACTTATCCTGACTCCTTCACCCCCTCCCTCCACTGCAGCTTCACTCCCGACTTCACGTCCTCCTGGGTGATCCAGGACATGACCCTGGTGACGGCTCGTGGCTCCACCTTCCCCTTCACGCTCAACGTGACTCTGCCACACCACATGCTGCCCCTGTGTGCCCAGGTGGTGCCCGGGCCCAGCTGGGAGGAGACCTTCTGGCTAGTCACCATCATCTTTACATGGTCAGCGTCACCTTCTCCCGCTGCTGACTTCTGTCCCGTGAGGGATGCCAGGGAAACGGGGGGTGTTGCAGTGAATCCCTGGCAAAGCACAATCAGAGTTGAACTGTAGTACTAAATAGAGCTTTGATAGGATGGGTGGATGTGGATTTTTCTATTCTGTTTTCTTGCCAGCAGGGGGAGTACTGGTTAAGGGCAACGGTTTGCTTCTTTTAAAGTCTAAGAAATATACAAGTGTGTGAAAAATTTGCTTTTTAATCTGATTGAAATGAATTTGAATTTTTGGAAGAAATTCTAATTCTGCCTTGTTTTGTACGCACATGATTTTTTGTTACTCATTCCTCTGTTGGTTTCAGCCTTTCACTAGGGGGTGTCTGTCTGATGGCGTTCCACCGAGCCCAGTACATCCTCAACGAGTTCTTGTCCCCTGGTCCCCGGAGCAATCACCACAACTCGGTTCTGTCCCGAGAAAATGGCGTGGTGAACACAGTGACCCCCCCCTCAGCAAAGTAAGGCCAGCTTCAGATTCTGAGGTTTCCTATGATTTTTATGGCCAGTTTTTTTCATTTCAACCACCACCACTGTGTAGCCCCCACCTGGATGATGTGACGGCAGCCATTCTGTGGCAGTACACTCACTGCACTGTAGCTAAGCTGGTTGAAGGGGCAGGAGAGAATTCACCAGTTAGGTATAAGGGGTGATTGGGCGGCTAGATTTGAAATGGCCACAGTGGGCCAGGACATCAGGGTACCACCCTTACTCTTTCGAAAGATGCTCAGGGATCTTTTATAACCTCAGAGTCTCAGGACCTCAGTTTTACAGGACGGCACTGTTTTTACAGCACAGTGTCCCTGTCACTGCACTAGGGCACTGGGGGTCCACACAGACCACAGGATGGGCTAACATGTTGGCCACACCAACACCTGCTCCAGCAGGAACCCAGCTTTCCTAGAAATAAATACAGGAGATCTAAGAGGACAATAAATACATAAAGGAAATTCATAAAATAAACAGAAGTAGTTTAAATAAAGCATAAATAAGAAAACCATGGAAAGCAATTAAGCCTTGTTTTTCTTTGTTTTGGTTTCAGCAAAATAAAAGGTAGTTGCAAGACTTTTGTGGACTCGTGCAACACGTCAGACAAAGGCAAAGGGAGGGGCTCCCTGGCCGTGGCCAACACCCCTGTCCGGAGCCAAGCCTCCTCCAAAAAGGGCAGTGGTGCCCCCTCCCAGCCTCAGAGGAAACACAAGGTCTCGCTCTACTATAGCAGGTACAAGGTCAGCTCCCCAGCCACCACTGTCACGGCACTGGTACCTTCTACAGAGGAGGAGCGCAGCCCCGAGCGTGGGTTCGAGCAAGACCTGGAGACCTGCTGCAGCATTAGCAACAGCGCTGATGAGGCAGGCACTGCGCTGCCCCCCGCTCCGGAGGAAAAGCTGGCTTGCCTCAAGGAATCTTCCCACGGTGTGATCAAGGAAAAGGAGCAGACTCCCATTATGTTTCCCATGGAAACGCATCCCGGCTTCACAGAGAGTGCGACCACAACCCCGAGCCCCCGGCCGGGTCCGCTGGCGTTCGGTCCAACTGAGAGCGAGCCAGCTCCAGAGAGGACGGAGCCCAGGAAGAGAGACGTGGTAGAGGTGCGTTGTCCCGTGCCAGTTCTCGGAAGAACCTGAACGTTACTCTCGAAGTGAGATGGTTTAGCATGTCGATCATTTTTATTGATTTTATTACTGGTTCTTGTCTGTTTTTGTTTCTTTGATGTTCCTGTCGTGCGGATTGACAGCTGACAGAGGAGTCCCACATGCGCGAGGTACCGCAGCCTGAGAAAGCGGAGCCGATCGCCATGGCCAACGGCAGCTGCAAGGGGAAGAAGAACACGGGCAAGAATCGCAGAAAGCCCAGTGATCCCATGGCCGGGTAGGGAGTTGCGGGCAATGGCTGTAGCCTCGTCGACGCGTTTGTGATCGTTCAGCATTAAATGCGCTGCATGCCATTTCTCCCCCCCCCCCGCCCCTGCAGCATCCCTGAGCCCATCGTTGTCGTGCTGTCAGAGAAGAGCAGGGACCTGGAGTGGAGGGACAGCCGGACCGCCAGCCGGGCACGGAACCACTGTGCCAATGGGAAACTGGACACGCTGAAGTCGGGGCCCAGCTCGGAAAGCCTCGTCAAGCAGCTCCAGAATGGTGAGCCTGCTCAGGGGCTCCTATCCTCCTTGCTGTGTGCTAAACTGATGATACCACACTAGGGGGCAGTGTTGCACTCTTTCCATGCTTAAAATTAATATAACTTAGGAATCTATTTTTTTTTATTTACCAATGTATGCTCATATTTGTATTGTTTGCATATGACCCCCCTACTCAATTAAACCAACCCAGTAGATGTAGAATAATCTTAAAAGTAGTGCGCATGTCTTATTCACTGCCAGCCGCACTGGTGTCAGTGGAGTTTAGGCGAATAATCTGGTGTGTGTTGGTGAAAGACAGGTTCAGGCAAGTGGGGTTCATCATTTCAGGGCCCCCCTAATGTAATGACTATGTGTGGCCAACAGGGGGCCTCCAAATCTCAGGGGCCCCACAGAAATGCATTACTTGCTACGTCAGGTAACCTACCATGTAGATGCCCTGACCCTGCCCACGTGGCTCTCCCCACAGGCGCACGGATGACCCGGTCGCGGCGGAAGGGCCCACAGCGGCGCCCCCAGTGGGAGTCCGGTTCCGACTCGGCCAGTTCCTCGGGTAGTGTGCGGGCCAGCCGGGGCAGCTGGGGAAGCTGGAGCAGCACCAGTAGCGTGGAGGGAGAAAAAGACGCTGGCGCCAAACACCACTTCATTGCTGCTGCCCCCCCCACCAGGAAAAGTAGGTCCAACATGCCGTGTGAAAAAGAAGATGGTGCTGGTGGGCTAAAGCAGGACTATTCACGTCTGATTCCAAATCCAGGCCGTGTTTTCTGTTCTCCCAGGTAGTTACTTTAATAATTACTGATTCTTATTGGCAAGAGGCTTCACACCTGGCTCACAGTAGGGATCAGTGGGGCTTGATCCTGGAGGACTGTGAGTTGCATACTCCTGGGCTAAAGCATTCCCCAAAGCAAACCAAGACCGCCACCTAGTGGGGTCAAAAAATACCGCAAATGATTCATGAGGCGTCCTCCTGGCCATCGGTATTTGTCATACCAGCTGTTTGATGATAGATTCTTCTGTAATTATCTGGAAAAACCAGCCATACTGCTTTGTGTTACATCAGCGTCAAAAGTTATAAAGTACGTTTTGCGCCCTAGTGCTGCTAAATGACGGATAGCCAGTGTTTGAACCAAGTTTTAAGATCTGTGGCGAACTATTGGATGAGGGGTAGGAATGTGTTTACGTGGCCTGTAATGCCCTTGAACCTTGTGCTCTTAATGTGTCGGAGGGGGTAGAGGGGACTGTAAGCTTGTCCTGATAGCCTGCCTTAGATTTCTGAAGGTGACGTACAGTGAAGCACAGACTGCCCCCTCCTGAGCCCCCACCCACCTGCCTCTTGCTGGCACTCCCCACAATGATCTGCCAAGAGTGTTTGAAACCCTGTTGTCAGGGTTGAATGGGAACCTCCTACTCCACCATGGCCCCAGTCCAGGCCCTCCTCAAAGCCCATTGGACTGCAGTCTGGGTGGACGTCGGCTTCCACGTGCCAAGTTGTGGGAGATGGGACCAGCAGAGCTTTGTATCAGACATCAGGCAAGATTCAATAAGCTCAACTTCCCAGCCAGTCAGAAGTGCTCTCTTGTCTCCACAGGGGACAACGTGCAGCACATATATTACCCGGAACGGGACTGTCATCAGGCACTGAACTCCGGCTACAAGACGCTGAGGTAATGCAGTAATCTTGGAGGGGACACAGCCTGGCCGCCTCTATCTGTCGGGTGCCCCTGACTCCGCCCCTTATCCTACGCAGCACACAGAGTCTGCACAGGAGGGACCCCTGCCAGTCGCCGGAGCCTGCCCCCACCCCTAGCTTCAGCCCCAGTTTTGCGGCGGTGGCAGCTGCTGGAGTAGAGAGGAACGCAGGTGGGAACTGGCAAAGCTGTTGCAGATGTCGGGCCTGTTGGCCGCATGTCTCCAAGCTTTTTAACGATCATGCTAAAATGTGTGTATTGAGCCACTGTAAACCTATAGTTTCCCTCAGGATTAATAAAGTACCTGAGTGTCTGTTTTTCTGTCTGTATTTTTCCATTTGTGTCTGTATGTAGGTCAGTCTGTATCTGTCGTCCATTTATCTGTCTGTCTCTTGCTTTATCTCTCTATCGATCTGTCTGTATGTAGGTCGATCTGTATCTGTCTATATCTGTTTGTCTATATGTCTGTTTGTCTCCGTCTGTCTGTCTCTCACTCTATCGATCTGTCTGTCATTCCATCCAACCAACCAACCCTCTCTCTCTTTCTGGGCCACGCTCAGACCCAGCTTGCCCCTACCTGAGGGATGAGAAGTGGGCGGCACCGTCCATCCCTCTCACCAATGAGTTCCGGTACACCACAGAATCGCTGTCGGTCGTGCCTCAGGCGTCAACCTCTGGCTCATACAGCTGGTAAGGGGCCGTTTCCCAAAAGGGAACCCGGTCACTGAGCAGTCCGGTCACTGCGATAACTACTGCATTATCCCTGTAGATATTAAGTCAATACACCCGCCAACGATGATGCGTCTGGTACACCCAGCCTCATATTGCTGGGTTTATTTGTAGTCAGGATGAGAGCCTGGTGTGAAGTCAGTTAGCATTTTTAATGCTTGTTAGCTATCTGAAGCTATATCAGATTTAGAAACGTGAACTTTTTGGGATATGGACACACTAGAATGATCTCACCATCATCACATCAGGTATAACCCCAATTTTTATGATGGCTGCTTCCAAGACCACTTTGTTTGTCAACTACATTTGGGAACTGGGCCAGAATAATCTTAATGTCAAGTTCACTCACCAGTAAAGTTGTGCAATGGACATACCCCCTCTTTCCCCTTCCCAGTTTCCCTTGGGGCTTCGCTGACAATTCATGTGCCAACCCGTATCCATACTGTGAGCAGAATGGCTACATGCCAGGTAAGATGTTTTCCTTTTTGATTTTGGTGGAGGACAGAGCCTCTGTCTCCTATTTACCTATATGCAGGCTACATCACTTAAGTCTTTATTAAAATATTCCCCCCCCACAGGAAATGCACATTTCCAGAACAGTTTTACCTGCCCAGAGAGCAAAATCATGGCCTACAGTGACCATCCCAGTTGGACTGAGGACAGTGGCCAAGACATGCCTGCAACCTGGATCTCGCCAAGTTGCATGGGCAGCAAGGTCAGTCCCGCCTCAGTTAAAAATGCGACAGGATCTGACCATCCACTCGGTGCCTTTTTTTTTTTTTCTTTTTCTTGAAAGCTCTCATCTTCGTGTGACCTGTCATTTAATATATTAAAATGGTGGTGCTGGGAATGAGGCCTCAGGAACAGTCTGCTGATTTGGTTCAAACCTCGGATTAGAAAGTCATTGGTGGCCTACAGCTTTCGGCTGTCCGGGGGGGGGGGGCTCCAATCGCCCCACCACCTTTACAGCGATATGGTTGTGTAGAAGTGCTAACTGATATTAAGTTCTGTTGATTTTTCAGTGGGGGGGGGGCGGCCCGCCCCCCCCGGGGGGGGGGGGGCGGGGGCGGAGCAAGAAACGGGAATAAGAAAAGGGAGTAGGGAGCGGCGAAGAAAGACAACAACAG
>JAODLD010000091.1:2380607-2397655 GCA_026781065.1 Mormyrops boulengeri
ATTTTTTTTTATTTGTTTTTTTTTTTAAATCACCCCCCCCCCCCCCCCAAGCTTAGTGGTCCCAAAGATTTAACATTAAGAATGACCTCATTGACTGATAGTCATGGGAGAATGAAACTACCCCTCCTTCAAGAAAATCTGACTTTGGGTGGCAGAATAAAAACACAATATTTCAATATGTCATGATTTTTTTTTTTCCTATAAAGTAAGCCAAAATTTTGAAATCTTGTAGGGATAAAATGAGTACACCCTTACGGTTAAGAGAGTATTTAGCTGGCAGGTGTTTACATCCATGTTGGCAGCTGGTGATGTTCCTCAGGTCAGCCTGCAGGGCGGCACTGTCTGTGGTGCGAGTCTGGATGCCATTATGATCATTATGCGTGTGGGGATGTTGGGCCGTACGTGTACCAGATGAGTGACGTGTGTCTTGTTCTCCACAGCCTTATTTCTCTGGTACCAGGAGCCTATCCCCCATGTCAGGTCTGTTCGGGTCCATCTGGACCCCTCAGAGCGAGCCGTACCAGAGCACCTTCCAGCCAGAGCGCTCACTGCCCCCTTCGCCAGAGTCCCCCTTCGTCCGGGAGCCCGTGGGATCCAGCAGGCCAAAGCCGTTCTCCAATTTCAACCCCTTCGGCCCCCACATGAACTTGGACATTTGGAACTCATCCTCTAACCGCAGCTCCAACTCCCAGCTGTCAAATGACTCTGGTTACTGTGGCGACACCTAAACAGAATATGCTTTTATTGATAACGTGGGGAGGGAGGGGGGGAATGTGAATTTAAGCGTTTTATTTTTATTTTTTCCCCCAAATTCGATGTTGTGAAGACTTGCTCATTTGTGGTATATTTTTCTAGGTGTTTTGCAGATTTGACCTTAGAAAATTAAAAAAAAAAAAGTTTTTGTAATTGTGTATTTCGTCTTTCATCCCTCCCCCACACACACTACTCTTTTACGTTATTTGCTTTCTAGAATATTCTCCCCAAGTCAGACTAATGTGCCACGGCAGTTGACTGACTTGTTGGCTGGCATGCGGCAAGTATTAACACTATTCGTTCACACACAATTATAGAATCACCAGATGATAAAGCCATTCTGCACCCATCAATAATAGCTGCAAAAGCAGGTAGTAACTCGTTCGTCCATATAGCAACCGAAACAGAAAACGTAAAAAAAAAGAGTAAAAATCCACTGTGGTATTTCTAAATGCTTAGACCAGCTGCTAAAGTTACAAACACATTACTGATATACTTAAATGTGGATTGTCTGTGTCTGGTCCCAGGAGTCCCTATGCTTTGGTAGTAGAAGGCTGACCACATTGATACGGTAATGCAGCACAATAACAGCATTAAAACAATATCAGGGTATCGGATCCACATCAGTGGGAGGTTAGTTTCCTTTTATAAAATACTGCTAAAAGGTGACGTTAGCATGACTTCGGTAGAGGTGACGGTATAGCAGTGGAAAAGGCTACTGCAATTCTAAATTCTAACTATGTGTTTTAATTAAAAATGCAGAACCATAGGAAAAGTCCTATGCCAAGAAAGTTAGATCTGCCGGCCTTGCTACAGCTTAACCTGCCTGTCAGTGACACGCTAAGATGCATCTCGCTGCAACCTTACGACACTCGGGGCAAAATGCAAAGGCTATGTGTCAAGTGGGGCATGGGGCTGATACTTTTAAAAAGTGTGAAACTTTTCATAAATATTAAATGGATAAATTGTATTATTCAGGTATGGTCAACTGGTCATGGCCAGTAAGGATTTACGATGACGTCACATGCAGTGCTTTCCTATAGGACAAAGCCACGCCCAACAGGTGATTGGTCAGTGTTTAAAAGAGCGGGAAAAGGCCAAAGGATGGAGTTTGTAGTAATGTCGCTCCAAGACGCTGTTCAATAAAGAAACTGTTAATTATGAGTCGTAATTTACGACCGTATATTATACATGTGCTGTAGACGACTGGACACGAAATAATACGGTCATGTGTGAGTATATACCACGGAGCCTAGGAAAATATGTCACATTTACAGCATTTTTTTAGATTAATATTTAACTGCAAGCCCATAAATATCTGCGTTGTACACACGTTCATTCACATACGTTTTCTTTATCCGGGTCGAATGGGCCCAGTATCGAAGAATATAACTGGATTTAGCGTCTAAACAGCGTATTAAATTAACTCTCCTTAGTAAAGATGCTATTTGAAGTGTCGTATAAAGTACAGTTTTGCACAGAAATGAGGTATCCAAATCGTTTTCTAAATTATTCTGATATCACTGACTTATTTATGCTATTTTTCTGTATTTAACGCAAATTCCCGAAAGGTGCGTTTGGTTAAATCCAGAAAGTTGGCTGTATTTTCACTAAATCGATGTCCTTGCAATGCCCATTCTCATCGAAAGGGGGCCCTCGCGACCACTGTTAGAATAAAGATAACATTAATTGCTTATTTCCCACAATAGTGTCACATACTGCCACAAGTTGAGTTTAAATGAAATGCATGATTACGAAAATGTTGCGCTTGGATGTAATTCAGTATAAAATATAGTGATATCGTTTACAACGTTTTCCACTTGTTAAAATTAAGAAATGCATGCGAAACCATTGAAATGTCTGTATAAATATAGGGTATAAAGGAATATCACCGAAAAAAGAACCACCACAAACGAGCGGCACACATTTACACGGGGCTACATAATTTGCCGTTTATTATTCTTTAAAGGCAGAATATAAGAAAAGAACAAACGGTTACTGATGTGTACAAAGTTGGTAGGTTAAATGCACCATCACAGGCTGTACTACATGAAAAGTGTAAATAAATCCGTGTAGGTGTACGAGAAACTTTGGTTGCATCCAGCTGTTAGTCTAAATTTAGTCCATCAGCTTTATAAAAACATGTTCTGACTAAAACTATTTTAGGTATTTACACGAATAAAATGTTTATCGTAATATTTACATAAGAATTATGGTACAAGACTGAAAAACATGTCGGTCTTCTGAATGTCATTAAACACAAACAATCATGGTTCTGCTGTTAAATTGAAATGTAAACATACTGCAAAACAATAAGAACTTAGACGTAATTGTGTGCTTCATATTGCAACTAACATTGTGACGTATGAATTCGACATTGACGCCGTAATTTGGTTCATATGAAAGCAGTGCAGTTTTGAGGCTCAAAAAAGTAAAAGCAAATTGCGTAAACGATTAAAATGTAACTTAAGCATGTATTTGGGTGGGAATACTTGGTTTAAATACAGGTTTAAAAAATAAGGCAGGTGTTCCATGAGATTAGAAATCTATTCGTGGAAAACCGTGTTGGAGAAATAGCGAAGTCGAGGTGGAGGTGGAGGCTTGTTATTTAACCATGGATATTGTAGAATTTGTTTAATAAACTGGATATGATACTGCTGGGATGAAGAGTGTGGGAATCTTGGTGATGCACTAACACTGCATTTTGCGAATGCTCCGCGAAATCCTTCTGAACTCTTTTTGGCCGGGTTGCCATCTCTTGACGGAGGTGATGACCAGGTGTCCGTCCATCTTCTGGCCCATCACCAGATAGGCGGTGCTGAAGTCAGTCATCTCGTCACAGGTGCATTTAAAGCCGTCCCTAAGCCACAACACCGTCTTCTTTAGGTCCCGCTCCGTCACCCCCTTCAGCTTGTAAATCGTCCTGATTTTGTTCTCGGGTATGATTTTGGTGTCACCGTTCATGTAAGAGATCTCCTTCACTTTAATCTTCAACGCTGTTGGGGAGTAGGGTAGGGGAAAGCAAAAGAAACGGTAAAGTTATTGAGCCTAGTGAAATAATTGTTTTGCAGTTAATGTAGGTTGTATGAGAATAAAACACACAGGTGAGCCACTGAAATATAGAAACTGGTTTATTAGACCCCAAAATAGGTGCATTACAACTTACCAAAATCGTTCTTGCAAAGGTTGTCAACAATTTCATTGTCGTTCTCCTCTTTTTCCTGGCAAGGTTCACACACCCTGGGCACTGTAGTCAGAACACAATCCACACTGCATGTTAAACAAAAACATGACCAAATCCCGACCACACATTTTAATGTAAACGGATTAAGTATGGTCACGTGAAGATTATGTAAATGCTGCGTAATCTGAATAGCACACTGATGGACTTGGTGTCATTCTGGTAGGTATTTTTCAACATATGTTAACTTGTTATTAAACAATGGATGGATGGATGGATTCTCGAATCAAATTCACAAGACAAAAGCTTGGTCTCATTATTCATGAGACGTTTTTCATTTTTCTCTTTTTTTATTTACTAGCGGGTTTACTAAGGCGGATGGAGAACTTGTTGTTAAACAAGTGTTAATACAGCTACATATCAACAGGGAAACAAGTTAAATGTTTGGTCTTGACTTAGAACTGAAAGCCTTGAATCGACCTGCAAACGCGTTTCCTTTATGCGTAGAACTCGACGCAATTAAACTGACTAAGCAGTTTCAAAAATAACCGTAAGCCGTATAAGTGAATACAGATGTTTTGATGTCCATGCAGTCATTAACTAAGCTGGCGTGTACTGTCTCCGTGTAATGTATGTCCCTATAAATCTAGCAATAATGAATTTGTTGTCAGCATAATATCTCAGTCGGGGCATATGTGTTTGCAAATGTGTAGTGTAGTGGTTCGAGACGTATGCTACTATTTAACGCCGTTTTACCTTCTCGAGTGACTGGTTCAAAACTGTCCAGGTTGGCTGGAGGTATACAAAGATCGTTGTCCGCCGGGAAACGATTGCAATCTAGCATGTCTGGCCACGGGAAGCCAAAAGCGGACATAACCGGCGCGCATCCGTTTCTTACGCTCTCGCACAGCGATCTGCAAGGTTGGATGGGCTCGTCCACATCGTCCAGACACACCGGGGAGAAGAGAGAGCAAAGGAACTTTCTTGTGTCCGGATGGCACTGCTTCTGCACTAGCGGGATCCATGACGATGCTTGCTGGAGAACTTCATTCATGGTTTCGTGTCCCAGAAGGTTCGGCAGTCTCATGTCCGTGTACTCTATGTCGTGGCACAGTTGGAGATTGACCGGAATAGGTTTGCAGTTGCTCTTCTTGTGAAATAATTCGGGTTGCCCAAACGGGTATATCCCATGGATCGCTTCCATACAAGCAGGCAGTGCCATCACAGAAATCATTATGAGCGTTAAGTACTTCATGGTGAAAAGCCCGCGTGAGCCTGGGGTGTGTAGTTACAGTTTATAAAAGATCTAACCTCGCACCTTTATTGCGGCCACGAGGTCATCCATACATGTATGTATCAATCGAAGTTGAGTACGACCCCTCAGAGTGTCAGACCCCTCAGAGTACTAAGAGGATGAAGACAGGGAGACCCTCATAAATAAAGTGGGGAGGAGTTACGTCGCACGTTCTTCATGGCGATTGGTCCGCTTTAATGTGCCGCACTTAAAACATCAGGTAGTTCAATAATTTGCGATGTAACGCTTAATATTCGATTATTACGTGTTCCTCCCGCGGTGATGTCTCTTCAGAGGGTGAATCCGTTTTTAGCTGGTGAACGCCAACTTTAATGGATTGATGGTGACAGTGAATGTATATTCAACACCTTATTGGATAATTTAATTTGAAAGTTAGTCATATTTGAAAGTTAGTCTATTTTTAATCTCTCTTAGAAGGTTAATGTTTTTTCAAAACGACAACGGTATAACAACCGGCATTTTGCTTTTATTTATAAAACCACGATAGTGTAAGATTGTATCATCTTACCGTTATATGTATACATTGCAAACCGGTTTGTACAATATATCACTGTTTTTAAGATAAGTGTATTTTTTTAGATTTATCGCTGTTACAGCCATCTTTTCAAATACCGCTTTAATATCGCTCATCTTTATAGAACAGTCTTAAATCTTTAGGCATACCTTAACAATGCGGGGTCCAAGCCATAAACTGCACGCGCTCATTCATGTCGACAATGACTGTTGCTCATGCTCAATTGGGAGTGGAATTAATGCAATATTTACGGCCTCCGACAGTGTTTTCCCACGTAAGCATGTGAAAATCTGTCGCGTTGGTTAGTAGTTTGTTAATTGTTGTGTATTCGCGCAGTTAAAGCGGTCCTTTCTTTCCAGTTTGAATGAGGAGTCGTACTGTGTCGACCGCCAAACCAGTGGATCTAGTGCTGAGCAGAAGCTGCTCTGCCATCCAGAAAAAAATAACATTAAAAAAAAAAACATTTGAAGTTTGATAAGTTCGACTGCTTTCAGCTGAAATTTCCTCCATGGAAGTTAGTCAGAGCATTACCAGACCACATATGGCAACCAAGCTTGGCTACAGATGTATTTATTTATTATCCGTAATTACAAGTTGACGTTTCCATAACAATGTGAATATGTTTCAACAGCAGCATGAATAAACAAACCCTTTTAAAACAGAGATCAATCATCGGAGGCCTATAAAATAATTTTTAGCATCCTGTAGGACCTTGGGTGGGGAAAATGCTGGCACGGCAGTTGGTGTAGTACCATAGCCTACAGGTAATTTTAAAAGTCCGGTCACTCTTTCAAAACTGGAGTATATAATAAAAGATAAGTTATTTACCCTGAATGCATTTCCTACAGAAGGAAAAAAAATCCATATGGGTTAAGAAGTCGTCTGCCTTAGGTGGCTCCAAATTTCCATTTAACATTTTATCTCATTGTTCGAGTTAATACCCACGAATAGGACATTTATTGGAGTGCTAAATAATTTATTTACTAGATATTCGGCCAAAATTGTAGATTTAGAAAGAATTCTCAGGGACAGCCTAAGAGAAGGAATGTATTTTACCAGAGATATGAAATAGAAATCTGATCCGTTTCCTGACCTGAATCAGAGTGCCAACTAAAATAAGTAAGAAATGTAAACAAACCATAGCATTTACTTATTTATGCAATATTTATCTGAAATGTTCCTTACAGCGACACTAATTTATGATATGGAAAGGCCTGTAATTCCCAACATAAGGTTAAAAGTCGTATGCTGAATGCAGCTGCGTAAATAAACTAAATGAGAAAAAGGGCTAATTATTCTTTCTGTCCATAAAAACGGGGACTTTGTTGTCAGCAGGTGATGTCGGTCTCTGAGTATATTTTTTCTGCCTGGGTCTTTTATCAGAAATGCCACGTTTACCTCTGGTTTCACTCAAAATCGTACCTTGAGTAGTACACAGAGAACAGAAATGTTCCTCCGTCGAGTTTAGTAAGTAGACTAAGTACCTACTGTAACCCCTGTGACTCTCAGTGAGTGACTGGCCTAGTCATTTTACCCCTGCTGCTCTGCCGTTCTCCTCCGGGTTTGTGAGGTTTCTCTCTATCATTACAGGCATCTGTAGCAGATCTGCTGCTATTAAGTGCGCTGTTGTATTTTGAAAGTGATGTTCGATTTTGAATCATACTTTGCATGATATTCATTATGAGCGCCTCATTGAATTTACCTTTTTTATTAATTGGAAATGTGAGTTTGATTCCGTGACCCAGGACAGAAGACACTGTTAGAAAAACGAGTCTTTAAATTCATTTTTAAAATAGTTTTAATTGTTATTTTCTAAATCAAGTATAAGGTATTGGGTATTATATGCAAAATCTTGTGGAATTCCAGTTTAATTGGGGGTTTGAGTCGGGATGCTAATTTGATCCATGCAGGATTAAGGGAATACTTTTGAGCAGTGACATCTGCATAGTGCCTCAGGGAAAACCCATGCTGCCCTTACTGCCGATGGACTGATTTTGTTTTTCACTTTTGTTTTCATTGTTTTTGCTTCTTCCATAGTGGGAGTGGGGGTGGGGGGCGGGTCTCACAAACAGCGGAATGTTCCTGACATGCTGATCAATCTCCTCCCCCATCAAAAGGGAAAAACAGTGGCAGTTTGAGGGACTCATCATAGCCTTTATTCCTTCTGACATTTTTAAAATGAAAATGACTGCTTAATACTCTATAGCAGTGTTTCCCAACCTGGTCCTTTGCTCCCCGCCCCCGCGCTTTTGCTCCTGGTACGGAGCTGGGAGGGAGCAAAAACGTGGACTGTCCGAGGGTCCCAGAGGACCGGGTTGGGAAACGGTGTCCTGTGATTTAGAGCTTATTGACAAGCTGTCATCTTGCTACTATTTAACCTGGTACTAAATCTTTCTTACACGGTCTTCCAGGTCTCATTTTCTTACATCTTATCGCTAAAAACCACATGTAATGGAATTTGCCACCTTTTTTTCAGAAGTGTCACAATTTTTTCCTTTTTTGATCAAAAACCAGGAATAATATTGTGTTGTTTTTTTCACTTTATCTTTCTACAGGGTGAATTGTGTTTGTTTTCATGGGGTATGTTATACAGTGAATTACATGAAATGACAGCTTGCCTTTAGATAAAGTAACTGTCAGTCATAAATGCTTGGTAATGTTTTTGTAATGGAGTTCTGTGTGGGAATATGTTTCACAACATCCATGACAAATGACATCAGAGTTTCGATATTGAATATGACAGGCCTGAGTTCCGCAAATTTAGAATGCGGAGAATTCATTAGCGCCACTTCGATGTAGTACGTCCAAGCTCAACAAGGGGTTGCTGAGACGATATCCCTCCTCTGTGGGGAAAATGCAAAACCAGCACAGTCTGGACAGATATGCAAAATCTGCCATGCAAAATGTGTTCCCCCTTCCTTCATCACATCGTACAGTTTCCATATGTTTGTTCATAAAAGTCCCCTTGACTCCTAAATAAACGTAAAAAAATGAGTGTGTGTATATATTTTACGGTATCTGCGTATGCCTTAATCTTCAATGACGCATTAGAAAAACATTAATAAATATAATCCAAAATATTCTATGATAATAAATATGTAGTATATATATATATAGTATTCATAACACATAGCTGCACATTTTTTCCGTAAAACAAGACTGAACTAATATACACCTCTGGGATCACTGAGCATGAATGCCGTGAAAAAATGTCATTTACTAGAAATGAAAATCTCAGAAGCTTAGAACCCTATTCCATTAAATTAGGTGTTTTATTGTTAAAGTACCCCCATATTTCAGTTGGAATGAACCCTGGCTGTTTTTGTGCCTGAAATTCTTACCCCGGCTGCTTTTCATGATTTCCTCAAATGTTCACGTGTCCTGTCAGCGTTTCTTACAACTGTTCGACGTGCGCTGGGACTATAAGGAGCTTTTGGAAAAACGCATGTATTCTAAATATTTTGTTTACCGTTAAACGCTTTCGAACAAAAGCTCTGAGCGTAGGTGCAGTAGTTGGGGTGTAGGTAGGTTTTTCTTCCTCATAATTCATAATTTAGATTAAAGTTTTAAAAAAGATATATAATGGCAATAATCTATGGCGGCAGTGGGTCACCGCTGCAATATTTAAAAATGCATTAGCGCAATGGCCTGACTGCATTATATGTTACTTGCACCCTGCACATGGCATTGCATGAGAGGCTAGCGGAGGCCCCTAGCGCGCACTCACGCCAAAAGCCCGAAAGCCATCAAATATTGGCCACTGGAGATTGCATCTATTCCTGCCAGCATTTTAATCATGTGGCTATATTCTGTCATTTCTGTTCATTTTCAATGCGAGTTTCCAAGCTGTCAGAAACGCTTAAAAGCAGCAGTGCTTGCTTAAGGTTGTTGTAATTACTCAGTTATACTGTTATAAACAACAATGGACCTATAAGATGTGTCCAAGAAACAGGCGTTAACCTGCCTGTAACATGACTAGCAAAACAAGAGGTCTCATTTCAGCCTCCATATGTCACCATGGCTTTGCGTAATGGACATCAGGTGAATCCCCCACTTGGAAGAAAAAAATTGACTGCCCTGTGGATTTTTTTTTTTTTTTTTTTTTTTTTGCGTGATAATTAGAGGAGGCGGGATGGGCAACGTATCCAGATTAGGGTTCTTTTTTGGGGGGGAGGGTCTAGTAAATTGAGCTACGTGATATCATTCAGTGTCCTGTCTTATTCCGCATTCTGCAAGAGCTAGGGTTGGTAATGTTCAATGAGGGGATAATTAGTGTGCATGTCCAGAAAAGGCGTACATATGATGTCTGAAGCAACAGCTGCTTCATATTTGTGACTTTGAATTAAAGGGCTACGACCGAAGGTCCTTCTTGAGTCTAAAAGGGTTCGCGGACCCATTGTAATTTCAAGTGCTTTCGAGTCAAAGGTTTATTCTTCTTATGGGAAATGCTGCTCCCTTCTTCTTTTCCCCCACAGTGTGGAAATTCCACTTTGGCCTCCAAGAAGACATCCGGGCAGGTCACGGGCACTTAAGAACCCATTAAGTGCAAGGCCCATGCTTGTGCCAGGGCCCAGCCACCAGTCGCCGACAGATGGGTAACAAGCACTCCTGCACTAAAGCCAGTGTTCTCCTGGGTGGATCTAGCGCAGGCTGGCTTTCAGTAGTCTCAAGAAGTTGTGATCGAGTTCTATTTTTTGGTCATGGGGTGGAGAGTGGAAGATTCAAACAACTGCGACCGGCCCCCAGCCCACAGTTGACAAAGAACACACAGTCAGAATCAATGGGAAGGGGTGAAAATGAGATGGGCATTGTTTCATACATTTCCCAGAAACTCAGACCTAGAAAAATACCAAACCATTTCAGCATTTGAAAGGAATGTGTAGAAAATATCATGAGAGCTTTGGCCTTTATGCCGGCTGCATTTTTAACACGAAAAATAAAAGATGTGTTTTTTTTTTTTACCAATTTATTAGACACGTAATTGCTTTAACAATCCCCAAAAGTCAAAAAAGAGAAAAAAAAACGTAACATTCACAGAGCGAAAATCTGGCAAAGACCCAGAGTTAATGAATACAAAAAAGACATTGTAAATACTTTGTAATTGCTCATTCGCCGTGGCGATGTGAGTCATTTTTCCATGCTTGATATTCGTTGTAAAAAGTGTCAAAGTTAACTTTAGCATTTGATAAAGCAAATTCCTTTGAGTACAGCTCTGTGGTTGTCTGGGCCACAGAATTATGTTGAGGTTGAAAAAAAGTCAATAGATCGTCTTCCATCGGCTTTCAGCATGCAGCCGGTTCTCATCAGGGCCGGTGTGTGAAAATGAAATGCAGTTCCCCATCTGCAAAGTGGTTACCTTCCATTTCTGACCCCTTTTTACTTTTTTTATTGCGGACTTGAGGCCAAACCACTGTCGCCATTGATTAGGGGACACATGATTTTTTTTTTCCTCCTTCTTTCGAGAGAAACCCGGAATCCACACGAAGGCCATCAGGAAAGTTTTTCTTTGTGAGCTGTAGTTTCCATGCCACCTCACAATAAAGCATCACAATTTGGCTGATAAGAGTGAACTAGAAAGAAAAAGAGTTTGTAAACAGTATTTAATGGTCCCATTTTCACTTCAGACTGATGTTTGGATTTCGTTATCACTGCTGCCTAGATGGGCATTCCTTAAATCATGCTTCATTACTCGGGATTTAAAATGTATCTTTGTTTAAATGGACTAAATTATTCCAGCGACTGAATATGATTGATTTTGATTTTTAAACTCTGGTGAAATTCAGTAAACAGGGGTATGTGCACACTTGGTGACAAGAATTCGCCACTGCCCTTTTAGGAGGTTTGCATCATCTGCTACAGAACGTTCCACCCAAGCAGTTCCAAGTGCAGTGTAGATACTCTGAATGGGAATTTAGAAGCAAGTCAGGCAGGAATACAGAATGGTGAACAGTCACACAGAATGCACTCATGCTTCATGGAAACAAGTTCCTCTGATGGATTTTCTCCCATTTGAGAAACAGAGGAGCATGTGGGCAGCTGGACTTGAAGCTCAGAAGCACGTCTGGGCATTTTTACCCATTGGTGTCCCACTTCTTGTTTACCTCTGGAAATCCACCTTCGGAAAGCCTCTCAATCGGGGTTATCGTACCAGGCGATGAAAATGAGTTTTGAGCAAATGAAATCGGGGAAGCGAATGCTGCAGAGAAGTCACCAATCCATGGAAATGGGGCACTCAAGGAACTGAGATTGAGGTTTCAGAATTTACGGTGACCGGGGGGTGGAGCTCCTCTGTTGCTGTGACCATTGACCTTTGCCGGTGCATTTTGCCTGTGCTGACTTAGCGGTCCTGCATGGCAAGTAAAAATACCTTGCCAACACTGTCCCTTTGACAGCAACCTATGTTTTCAAAGAAAGAGAGAAGGGCTCCACTTTAGTCAACCCCCTTGTCTGTCTTAGCCCCCCTGCCGAGAAACATTCCAGCAGAATAGGCCTTGGCATTTAATTCGGACCATGGGGGAAAAAATGTACGCCGTTGCACAGAACCATTTCGTTTTAAGGGGTAAGATGTGTGTTAGCAATGAAGTGAGGAGAATTAGATGTGAAAATATCCATATACTGCTGGTCTGCTTTTACTGCATGAGGCTGTCAGAATTCAAATTATCCATAAAATATGAATAAACTGCTCTGCGTCGTAATCGTTTCGCTGCCAGTGATTTCCCTCTGATTTGTGGCAGGTGTTCATACCACAGCGTCAATGGAATCGTGTATCTTGGGGAATAAAATATTAAATTTCATTTAAAAACCTATACTTGTCCATGTTTGGGTATTGCCTTCCAGAGAAATAGGAAACAGAGCTAAAGTTGCAACTTCCAACTTGCAGTTAAAGAAAAAAACGATACCATATTGTCAACACGGACGTAAAATCCCGCGGTGAAATATGATCTCTGGGAGCATCGTAGACCTTAAACCTTTTCGTTTGGGTTTAGCTGTAACAGCATAGCGCGGTGACCCAGGGTGACCCGGGAATGCCAGACAAGGCCCATGTGTAAATAAAGATAGGCGTCAGTTTCATGACTCCCAACTCCAGTGGGGCTACGGTTTGTTTACAGGCATTTGCTAACCTGTCCACTGCCTTTTAAAGTGAAACGCAAGCGACAAATGGCACGCCATGGTAACGGAAGCTCGTCAGATTGCCGGTGGTGTTTTGTAGAAGATAGAGAAGACTTGATTGTTTAAAAGCACGACAGATGGGGTATTAAATCTGAGGCAAATTAAGAAAAATAAATTGAGTTAAGATAAATTGCTCATCATTTATTTTGGTTTCACCCGACCCAAAAATGTAATAGCTACAGTATTTTTTTATGAAATTCTAAGAACAGTGCCTGGTGGTTCAGAGGTGTGGATTGAGAAACTGACGATTGCTCTGAAAAGCAGGAGAACGGCCAAAATCTAAGGATGGCTTAGAGGCAGGAAGCTTTGGTATGACCCAAGAGAGCGGTCATTCAAACGTTTCAGATTATTGTTGTTATGAAGAGCTTTCCAGCGCTGATTTCATACTGACAGGCATGAGATGGGTAGGTGGACTGGGCCTGTCCTCAACCCACCCCAGTCCTACACCTCCTGTCCCTATGCAGGAGACACCGGCCAAGTCGAGGGTATGACCCCGAGCAAGGGGGCGTGCGGGGGGTGAAATTCCACTGACGCAAACTGTCTTGCTTTGCTAATGCATGCAGGGCTGCCAACTTTCGTCAGCTGGCTGGAGTGAGATTTTCAATCCGAGACGACAAGCCTGCGCACACATGCACACGCATCTACATGTATGTAACAGTTTTATTACCCTGTAAATAGTCTGTACCCCAACTACCCCATTGCTTTTGAGGTAACTAATTTTAGGTTTATAATGGGATAATATAGATTTGTTGTAAGATTTCTTGCGTGAGGGTGAGAATCTGAAAGCGTGCATGTCACACCAGATGCGTGAGAGCTGGCAGCCCCTGCATGTGTGTCCACGATCTGAACACACGGCTGCTAAGAGGCAGACTTAGCTGAGGTATGGACGTGGAAGTACCGATCAGTGTGTCACCATGACACAAACTCCTGAGCTGCAGTCTGGTATCTTTGATTTGCCCATAATGTACGATGACAGACTGGCACCCCATCCAGGGAGTGCCCCAGCCCAGGGCGTGCCAAATGCTCCAGGACAGTGGAGCTCCAGGCCTCCACTGTCCAGTATATGGTGGATTTTAAGGAATCTCTTCAGTGCTTTGACAAAAATTATATTAACTTTATATATAAACTTAAATTATAAGTGTAGTATTTTTTGTTTATCTCGCTGGTCTGTCACACACGACAAATTGAAAAAACATGTGTAGCATGCAGTGTAGCATGTAGTGGTTTGGATGTTTCCGGATGAGGGCTGCTCGTTTGGGGGATTCCCTGTGAGGGCTGCTCATTTGGGGGATTCCCTGTGAGGGCTGCTCGTTTGGGTGATTCCCTGTGAGGGCTGCTCCATTGGGTGATTCCCTGTGAGGGCTGCTCCTTTGGGTGATTCCCTGTGAGGGCTGCTCCATTGGGTGATTCCCTGTGAGGACTGCTCATTTGGGTGATTCCCTGTGAGGGCTGCTCCTTTGGGTGATTCCCTGTGAGGGCTGCTCCATTGGGTGATTTCCTGTGAGAGCTGCTCCATTGGGTGATTCATTGTGAGGGCTGCTCGTTTGGGTGATTCCCTGTAAGGGCTGCTCATTCCTGCTTCTGGTGATCTACCATCCTGCAGAATTAGGTGTATAATTTAACATACCTGATACAGATAATCAGGGTCTTCAGTAGCATCTCAGTATTAGAGATATCAGCTATGTTGACGCTATGGGTGGTAGATCTCCAAAAGCAGGAATGAGCAGCCCTGACTTAGACAGTCTATTCATTGGCCAATGGGTTAGCGGCATGCTAGCTCAGGGACGTTCGGTGTTGCTTGTTTATTCTGCAGCATGTGACATCAAGGACAAAACCTTTCAAAATATTCTGTGAATTTTTCTGCAAGTACTTTGCAACTAGGAAATAAACTCCACAGTAGTTCAGTTGGTTTGTAGTGAGGTTAAGATTTAAAGGCATCCCCACATATGGCCGACGTTTCTTCAGCGTTCTCTGTGGAAATGAATTATACGTCTGGCCCGAATGCAGCTTTAAAGTAGCTTTAAAGCAGAAAAGGCCCAAAGGCAATTAAGTTACACAATGAATTTATACACCAGAAAGAATGTTTTCTATATTTTTTTTAAATATTTTGTATAATAAAATGCAGGTGTTCGGAGGAGCTTTAAAAATACCATACAGGCAAAATCTTTCCATTTTCTGTTTGTAAACCGTCTTCATTCATGTTGCATGTGGAGAGACCTGGGGGGGCATGACTGATGAACCCATCCCCCAGAGCTGTTTCTTTTTTGGGAGGGGGGGGGGCACTCATTCCCCCCCCCAACTAAAACATAAAACACAGCACTCTTGCTCATCTACAACCCTGCTACATTTAGGACTGATTTGAAAAATTAAATGCAATCAAAACCTTTGTCGGTGCTTACGCCTTAAACCTAAACTAAACTTACGAATTTCTGTCAGTCTCCCATTCTCTCCCATTTTTGTTAGTTTTTATATGATTAGTGTATTCTCATTCATCAGCTGAAAATAGGGCATTTTGGATCTTCCTCCCCCTACACTCCACAGCTGAAGCTGGATCTGGTACTCTTGCTCTACAGGAGGTCGATATCAACATGGTCTCTGATATGACGTGACTTGGGCCGGGAGCCTCATTATGCAGCGTGTGGCCGCCTCTGAACTGTGGGCCTACCCTGCACCAAAACCCCAGGCCAATATCGGATCAGTGTGATTGGCAGCCACAGGGTCCCGTCTGCGGCGTGGCCCTGTTCTTACCTGTCGATCCCTCCCCCCACATCCAAAGAAATGCGTCACTTCCTGGGCAGTTTCAGTGAATTTCCGGAGGCTCCCCATGTGCCCCTGCGATGTCGTGTGCCCCCCCCCCAGCAGCTGGCAGGAATACGGACACGGTTATTTTTCCTTACCCAGGGCCACCCCTTGCCGGTTCTGCTGGTTAGCAATGCGCGTAGAAAAAGGTAGGGACAATAGTGGGGGGGGGTGTCTATTATTGGGAGAAGAACGAAGCCAAATTAAATATTAGGGGGGTACATGTCTCCCCAGTTCCTACACCCCTGAGTAGGTGTTACTACAGGACAGAAGTAATGACTGTGGCTTTATGCTATAGGCACATTTCCTATGAGCCTGTACTGTGCTGGCAGTGGAGAAGGAACGTGCACATGTACGTTTGTCTAAGTCACTGCCCCCTGCTGTCCCCCCGCCCCCAGCCCTGCGTGGTCCTGGCATTTCCTCCCAAATGTTTTGGGGGAACAGCTCCCCCATCTGGGGCTGAACTCTGACCTGGCAAACGCTCCTGCCCCCCCTCCCAGCTTGGCAGACACGTGTGGCCATATCTGCGGCTCCTCGCTCCCCGTGTGGCGGCTTTAAGCCCATCTCACACACGCCGGTGTGGTGGATCCATTAGGACTGGCTGCCCCATGGAGCTCACTGTTCAGACGGGCCGGGCTGCACGCGCGCTACCGTCGCAGCGGAGAGCAGTGCGAGAACAGGGAGCGGAGGTGGCTGAGTCCCATCGTGTCCTAGGTGCCAGAACTCGCAGTTATTTTAGGAGCATGTTTAAGATTCTGCCACTTGACCTGCTGCCCCAGAAAAGTCACCCGGAGCTTAATACTTTAATGCCGTCACGTTCGGGCCATCTAACATTTTTCACCAGACATATTTTTGGTGTTATTACACTGCAGCTGTTTATTCATTAATTGCAAAAGCGGCAGCCAAAAAAAATATCGGTGGGATGTAGCGTCTCCAGATGCAATTTTGGGGGCCTCCGTCATCGATCAGCCTCCTCACATGCCCCCCCGAGTCCAACATTTCCTCCCGACGACGTGCTTATTGAAGGTTTCCAAGACGTGCGGGGTGAACAAGCTTGTCTGGATTTTGGCTGCGAGGGCCACAGCTGCACCGGCGTGATACGGGGGGGAGTTGCTGTGGTGCGTTGGGGTGTGAGGGTTGATTAGGGGCACAGCCCCCCCCTTTGGGGATGCATGGTGGCCCCCCCTTCAACACATGACCACACCACAAAACACTTTAAGTTGGATTCCAACACCAATGTTTCCACCGCGTGGGCGGGGGGCGGGGGGGGGGGGGGGGGGGGGGGGGGGGGGGGGGGGGGGGGGGGGGGGGGGGGG
>JAODLD010000091.1:2397755-2425709 GCA_026781065.1 Mormyrops boulengeri
CCACCTGCCCCCCCCCCCCCGCCATGCCGCAATGACGAATAGTTTGTACTCCATTTACTGTGCATGGAACACGTTTTGTCAGACTTTTTTTTTAATTGATGGAAATGTAATGAACACGTAAATAGCAGGCAACAAAACAAAGTACTTTGTGTTTTAGCAGCTTATGTTCAGGGATGTAGGAACCTGTAAAGATTTGCTCTGAAGACCGATAGGAGTGATGTCATCCACCCCGGGTTGAGGTGTTAATCTGCAGTGTTCAGTGTGCAAAACCCCCAGCACTGCTAATGATTCAAACCCGCAACCGTCCTTGGTGATCGTTCAGGCCCTTTTCACCTGTCTCTGAAAGCGATTGACAAACCAGACCTTACACATTCCCCGCTTTGGACCCTTGGATCCTTTGGCAAACGTTGAGGCTGGGAAAGCCAGAAGTGATGGATCACCTGGCATTTCTGGCAGGGTCCATGCCTGGTTAGCCTGAGACGTGGCCATTGGAAGATGGGATGCTCAAGCTTCCCGGGTAAGACAATCCCATTCTTTGAAGGATTTCCACGTAACCAGGAATCCTTAGGGACATATCCATTCTCGGGGATGTCCTTTCCAGAAAGTGAATGTGCTGATGGCACGTCAGTGTGTCTTTCAGCATCTGTTCTCAGGACTCCCTCTGTATACAGCTTTGGTTTGTTTTTCATTGTTGAATGTGTAATGCTTTACTGCCACAAATATACACTTCAAGTCAATCTACCAACAACTTTGTTGCTGCCTGTGTGCTGTGAGGGGTTTGATGCAGAAAGTACAGCGCCATGCAAAAGCCTTAGGCAGTCAAAGAAAATGTTTAAGACTATCTGAGTAATACGTGTATATTGATGTGCTCAGAAAAAAAAACATTATTTAACATCACAACATGCAAATAAACAGTAACAAAAGAAAAAGCGAACAATTTCTTCTGTTCCCCAAAAAATGACTGATATCTTGGTTGGCTGTAGGAACACCTCTCTGGTTCCTAAACCTCTCCTCAGGGACACCTCAGCCGTTCCATTCCACATTTCATCACCAGATCACTCACTGATTAATAAATGACTTACATTAGTTGTAAGAAAACGTCAGTGAGGTATTGATTATCCAAACATGGTGTGCTAGCGGTCAAGTTAAAAAGTACCTGTGTATCGTAGTTTATTGCTGCAAATACTGGGGTGACTTTAGGAGAGGTTGTGAAATGACGACGCTAAAACACTTTGACAGACTTAATACCATAGTTTTACAGGAAGATCGCTTAAACACCATTTTCCTTGACTGGCTAAGGCTTAGGACACAGTGCCGTATGTGTGTGCCTTTAAGACTGAAGGGAGATGCAGAATCAATAGCAGCTGATGTCTTTAGACTCATATTTATCTGAAAAATTCCTCATAAATTCAGCAAGGGGGGGTTTCCATAGACCTTGGTACATGTGGTGTTCAAAGCTCCAATAACAGAAGACTTCTTCTGACCTTCACTAGCAGTGCCTGCACCTCCAGCACCACAGCAAGATGCCTGAAACAAGGGGTTTCCTGGTGATTTATGAAAGGACTCATTGATTATGTTTCTTTCTGCGGCTGCGATGAGGGAACACAAACAGGCTGTTTGCTCAGACATAAATTTATATGGTGCCCATTGGCGCCTAATGTGTTCGAGCCATTTTAACAAAGCCAGAAGTGAATATTTGCCTTAAGTATTATACATAAAAATCACATATAATCTGAAAAGAAATTTAAACAGTGAGTTTCAGCTCTCTGACCTAGGATTATGCATTTTATA
The DNA here is from genome assembly GCA_026781065.1 of Mormyrops boulengeri. Taxonomy (NCBI): domain Eukaryota; kingdom Metazoa; phylum Chordata; class Actinopteri; order Osteoglossiformes; family Mormyridae; genus Mormyrops; species Mormyrops boulengeri. The sequence goes on from JAODLD010000091.1 coordinate 2,399,547, forward strand.
ACAGAAAAAGCAATATATTGTATATTCATGAAAACCTTTAAGTATATAAACTAAAAAACCTCCCCATGGTTTCTTCCTTATAGGGAGTTTTTCCTTGCTACTGTCGCCTCTGGTTTGCTCACTGGGGGCTTTGGGCGGGGATGCTGTAAAGCGCTTTGAGACAATGTAAGATTGTGAAAACGCGCTATACAAAAATAAATTTGTTGTTGTTGTTGTATTTCTGGTTATGAAGGCAGGCTTTGATTTTAGGTTCTAAATCTTGCAGCCACTGCTAGTTGTTTGTGAATTAATCTCTAGAAAAGAAAATTGAACTGCACTGACAGTGACTAATATATGTTTGCCAGACAATAAATTGGTTTGGCTTAACTTTCTAGTAACAAACTGAACAGTAACGATTTTTTCTGTTTACTGGTGCCAAGGACAACATGAAGGCTGCATACACAGTGAGTTAAATTATAAAGTTATGGCCTGATTCAATGCAGTCTTAATTTGCGGTGAATTGCTGAATGATCTCATTCGGAAAAACGCTCTCTGGGGTTAAAAAGCTTAGGCAATTGCAGAGATGGAATGCGGAAACGAGATTAAAGATCTGTTTAATATTCTCAGTGCGATTTTGGGGTTTGGAGTCTGTTGACTCAGCAGGTGGAGAAGGAGAGGTTGGGAAGAGGAAATGGCGAACGTTCACATATGGGTCTACATCTTTTACTGAAACAAAAGGTTACTTATAGATATCTTATACTGAAATTCTCTCGGCATGTTTTTACTTGTCAGAACATTAGTCTTCTCTGGTAAAGGTCTGACCACTGGTGAAACAGTTTTACTTAAAACCACTTTACTTAAATCATTATATTCCCACAATACTAATTAACTGCTTTGCATTATAAATTGCAATATATGAATCGGGATTGTCTTATGCCTTTCAAATGAATGAGTTGGACATCATAGGCTAGGTGTGCATGTGTAAGTGAATGGTGTGTGAGCGTGCCCAGCAATGACTTGGGGCCCCATCCAGGGTTGTTCCCTACCTTGTGCCTGTAGCCTCTGGGATAGGCTCCGGACCTCCCCTGAACCTGAATAGGACAAACAGTTTCACAAAATGGATGGATGGATGGATGGACATCACAGGCAAGACTTTTGTACTCTTAAATGTCTGGATTAGGATTAAAAATCAGCCATGGATTTTGGGGTCCCCCACCATAAATTTTGCTGATCCGCAAACGAAACACCCAGTATTCCAGATGGCCAGTCCAGGCCTGATACCCTTGTGCTTTATACATGTGCAGTTTAACGCCACCTACTTCAGGTCTGCTCCACTGCACCCCCTGCAGGTAATTGTGGTATATTTCAATTTATCCTGCTGTCAGAGCAGTGATTTTAGTATTTGAAATCAAAGCACAAGGATATTGAGACCCCTTTATTGTTGTTTACAACCATTTTGATAATAATTTTACATTGCTATAATAAGTGCCTGTTGTAGCTTCTGTGATAGACACCGGACCGCCCACGAAGCTACAACAGAGAAGTGTGTACAGAAAATGGATGGGAATACGTCTGTATGTTTTTTTTATTTTTCAATATTTTTCCTTCCCACTGGCTTACTTTCTGTGGGCATTGGGCAAGGATATAGTAAAGTACTTTGAGACAATGAAATGTTGTGAAAATGCACTTTACAAATGAGATTGAATTGAAATGAATTAGCTGATCTGTTCAAATGTAAAATGTTGCCAAAATCGTGTTGAATCAATTCTTTAACACATTAAAACAACGTCAAAGTGTTCTTTTAATGTCCTGATTTTGCGATTCAGGTAAAAAAAAGGAATGATTTTAAAAAGCGTTTCATTTCCTCAGTTTAGACTGTTCTCGCCTGGTCCTTTGCTGGGTTAGCAGTGATTGTCTGTTGCATCATTTGTTGAGGTGGCTTTGTCCTTTCTGAGTTTCCGACCTGGCCCAGTCACAGCATCGGAGCTTTAAAACTGTTATAATCATCCTTTCTCCAGGTCGCTTGCCCACCAGAGGCCTGGCAGCCTTGTAATGCAAAGCCTCCCAAGATGGGGGCACCAAGCCTGGCTTTAAGAGCAAGTCCCTAAATGAGGGCACTGGGGGCGGGGGTGCCTAAATCGGTTCAGTATGAATATTCAGCTGTATAAATGCATCGTAAAAGACCTGCCGTAGCTACACTGTAGCTAGATGGGTTTTAGTCCCTGGAGCCTGGATGCCAAACCAAATTCTTAGAGCAAAACCCATGTCACCACTGTGGGCATTTCTAGTTTTAGTAATTATCACTTATTGTTAGCGTTACATATCCACCCACTTCCTGTCAAGTGACTGTAAGTTCAGCTGCAGGAAATAAACACAGAAGACAAGATAACAATCCGCTGCCTTTTCTTGACTCATCTGATATATTTGCAGCACACAAATGGATATTTAGTAATTGGCGGCCCAATAGATTTTTTTCACTTTTTTTTCTTTCAAATTCTTAATTGTGGTATTTTCCTTCAGTTACTACCTGATTTAGAGGCTATTAAGAAAAAAAACTCACTCCACCAAGTGGATGTGCTATAGTTTAATCCTTCTTTTCCTCATTTCCTTGTCTTAATCAGGAGATTAATGAAACTGTATAAAACATTTTAAGTTGCATGCCTCTGCTGATGTACAGATGTCAACTTTGTGTTTAATTTGCAGTCTATTTATCTTCAAAAGTTATGCGTTCCTTTATTTCACGCTGTGCCTGTTGGGATGTCACACAAATCTGAGAAATTTGACCTGTCACGAGGCGACTAGCCCACAGGCAGGCTTGCTTATGACAAGGAAACGGCGATGTAGACTAAACAGAAACCGAGGAAACGCAAGCAATTTCCGCTGCTTCTTTTGGGAAATGTCGTGGCCCACACGATCATAATTAAATACTATAGAAAAAGGTCCAGTGGAAAATGTGGCCTTACCAGGGTATGTCATCACATGGCCATTGCAAGTGTTATTGTTCATGTCAACCGTCTTTAATATGCATGAAGCACTACCTTTGCAATGGCTTGCCACCCTTTGTAGTTCCTTACCAGATGGCTTTAAAATGACTTGCAGATGACTCGTTTGGAGATGAAAGAGGCAAGAGAAGTGTATCCGACTCTCTCTTTCCCGGTCCCCTGGATGCATGCTTGGCCATATAAGTTGACATGAGGTATTTTTGTGTCAGATCAACTCTGGAGGCAGTAGAGAAATGTAGGAAACCCAAATGAAGCCGGGACTGGTCACCCAGAGCCAAGTTCGTAAAAATTTGCCAGATTATGCTAATCCATGCTGTGAGACTCTGGGTGGACAGTCTGGCTGTTTTCATCATCCAACTGAAACAATACAGAAAAAGGACCTAGACTTAGTTATGTTGCTGAAGACCTCTGTTCTCAGATAATTGATAGACCAGATAAACCCATTCCATGGCTTGTACTTTATAGCTCTTGGAGCACTTAAGAAGGGCGGCTCGCAATTACACACCAAGAGCTGAAGGGAGATCTCTGAGAAGTGAGGCACAAATCAGCTAGCGTTATTCAGATGCCAGGACACATTAGTTACAGCTGCTCTTCCTGCGGTGAACCTGGAAGTGGTTTTAAAGCTTCCTTTACATATAAAATGCAGCCGTCTTGCATCTGATAGTTGGATATGAGCATGTCAAAGACCTGGAGGGCTGTGATAGCGCCCCACCTGGAGACGACTGCATAAAGTAAAGCCTTAAAATAGTCAATCGGTGGAGAAACAACACCGCATTGTTGTTACGCATGGCTATTTATCCTGATGAATGTGGACAATGAGAAATGGCCTTATTAAATTGCCTATTGTAGGATATTTCATGTATAATACTGCATGTTGTAGAACAATGGATGAAAGAAAACAACTTGCAAACAAGCAATGAAGCTAGATAATAGCTGTTTCTCGCTGGAAGGTTTGGATTTGAAAATGACAAGGTAAAACATACATACATTTTTCTGCATATTTTCTTTCGCGATTTAAAAACACATTTTGCTCAAGCTTTCATATGGTTTGAAGTATGGTAACGGCTTTAAACTGCTAACCTCTAGAAAGAACTTCTAAGTCCTAAATTCTTTTGCTTGGCCTTTATGTTCAATCCTGTGATCACGACCGACTCCAAGAGAACAGCTAACGAATAAGAAGCGTGTCACTCTGCCAAGCCAACCACTGTGCTGTCCAAATGCAGCGTTATCTTTCCAGTATTCACAGCTATGCGTGGCTACATCCCGAAGGCCTGGCGGGACAGAAGAGGTCTTCATCTGACCCGTTCCTGCGAGCTAAAATGTAGCTGTCCCTGATGACGGCCGATTGAAGTTACGGAATGAGGTGTCACGGAACGCGTCTGCAACCGAGGGCAATGCGACACTCACCGAGGTACGTCTTCGCGGCGCCTTCGTCGCGCATGTGGTATCCTTGGCGATGGCTGCCAAACCACAGGAATCTGGAGCCAGAAAGGGAAATGTACATAAAAGGGAAACGATTGAATCTATCGATCCCGCCCCACATTTCAGCCTAGGGGGGAACGCCATCTTCCACCCTGTAGATGAAACAGGTGATGGGCCCAGATGAAGATGGGAGTTGATAAATTGGACACCCACAAAGTTCAACACAGACAACTGCTTCTATGGCTTAGAGGCTGAATTATGCCTGTCAGTTAAATGTTGTGGTCAACTGTCTGTCTCAGGCACTATTATATCAAACTATTCAACGGTACATAGTATACCGTTACGCATCGAAGGAGATACTGGTCTTTGAGTCCAACGAATACTCTTGTTGTATCATCGCCATCTTGTCGGCGTCTTGACTAGCTGTAAATGATTTCTGACATCCTCTGGCAAACAAATCTACAGCAGCACTTAATAGGGAGCTCCTCAAACTCGATGTGGTTTACAAACATTTAAGTCCGTGTGTATTGTAATGAATATGCAGTAAATTCGCATGGTGCAATCGCTATTAAATTGTAACGGCGTGACGTCTGCCGCATGGGAATCGGGCCAGGATATACATGGGAAAACGTGAAAGACCACAAGAATCTTTAGCAAGTTGGAGGTTTAGGGATGAAGACGACTGATGTTTAGGTCCCTGGTCAAGGCTGTGATGCAGCACTTCAAATTACTGTAACGGCCCCTGGGGGGTGTAGGGGAGTTGGGGGGGTGTAGGGGAGTTGGGGGGTGAGCTTAGGGCGCTCGCTCTACTCATCCCCTCCGCAAACATGACTTTAACACTCAGCATGATGCCTGGATTCCATTAAAATGATTCAATCAATTTACAGGAAACATTCGGGGTGGTCATGTGGAAAATCAGTTTGATTAAAAAAACAACTCGCATATTTTGTTCTGACATGTTTTAACACATTTACAAGATAAATACTTTCCTTTTTTCCCCTGCTTATGCACCAACAATATCTCCTTTAGTAACATAATACAATTTTCTAATTACAGAACTTAGCGTTCATTTGATATTAATTCAATGGATTTTTTTTATCAGGCCATGTGGCAACATCTGGCCACCAAAATTCGAACATTATTAAAGAAACTGATATTTAATTTAAAATGGCATCAATAAAGTTGGAAAAGGATCAACCTAAAATATACACATTATCCTTAATGACTCATAAAAATTAGCTAACATAAGTAGGCAAATTTTAGAAACAAAAAGGATGATGTGCAAGAAACAACTATTTAAACTAGTTTCATATAAGATATTGATTCTACAGGCGTTGGACAATGAAACTGAAACACCTTGTTTTAGACCGTAATCATTTATTAATATGGAGTAGGGCCTCCTTTTGTGGCCAGTAAAGCATCAGTTTGTTTTGGGAACGATAGATGATACAAGTCCTGCATAGTGGCCAGAGGGATTCTGAGCCATTCCTCTTATGGAAAAGTGGCGAGGTCACTACGTGATGGTGGTGGGGAAAGATGTTTCTTGATTTGCTCTTCCAAAACACCCCAAAGTGGCTCAGTAATATTCAGTCCTGGCGACTGTGCAGGCCATGGGAGATGTTCAACTTCTCTCCTGCAATATCCCTGCTCACTCGTACTCATCAAACCACTCTGTCATCAGTCTTGCTGTGTGTATCTGTGCATTATCATCCTGATACGCGACACCACCTTCGGAGTACAATGTTTGAACCATTGGGTGAACATGGTCCCCCAGAATGGTTTGGCAATGAACCACTCATCTCGAACCAATAGTAGGCATAGGGAATGCCATGATATTGCAGCCCAAACCATTACTGATCCACCCTCATGCTGCACTTTGGGTACGCAGCAGTATGGGTGGAAAGTCCCTTTGGGACTTGTCCACATTGTAACTCTTCCTGATGTGGGAAAGACAGTGAAGGTGGACTTGGAGAACGATATGTTTCAGATTGTCCCCAGCCAAAGTTGCATTGCACTGCTGGCACCACTGAAACTGACATTTGGCCCGAGTGACCAAAGGTTTGGTTATAGCAGCCCAACTATATACATTGACCCTGTGGAACTCCCAGCGAACAGTAGGAGTCGAGGTGTGCATTTAAGTCTGAGTTGGCCAGCTGTGATTTTAAGTTTCCTGGTTAGTACCCGGACACCTTTCAGATAGCGTCCTCTTGTATCCACAGTTGCTCCTGTTGGATGTGGTGTGCCCTTCCATTACCCTGGATACCATGGCTCTTGATATACCACACAGACTTGCCGTCCCGGTCACAGATGCACCAGCAGGATGCGCACCAACAATTTGCCCTCTTTTGAACTCTGATGTGTCTCCCATTATGTTGTGTGATTTGCAGTGTTTTACGTACAGCTGTGCTATTGCTCTGCTAATTCAACCTTCACACACCTTCACAGCTCTTATGATAGAATACACAATCAGCAAAACTGGCCACCAAGCCACGCATATATAAGGGAGCATCTAAGGGAGGCATTGTTTCCTCAGCAAAATCTGGGAAAAGTTGCAGATTTCAAAACAGATATCAGGTATGCATGGTGAGTCAAGACTGGACACTCCTGATGGTGTAAAGGAAGATACTATTGGTTGCCCTTTCAAAGCGATTCAGTTTTTAAAGCACCATACTGAATGTTACCCCCAGAAGCACAGTTGTTGTCTACAGGCAGCCGGCATTGGCATGATATGGCCCCGCCTCTTACAGTATGTGTCACAAGGGGAACATGTGACTGTTGCCAGATAGCACTGACAGTATGGGTATATGTGGTAAAAAATAAGACAAGAGATGAAATACAGGCCCTGACTAATGCAACAAACACAAAGCACATCTAATACAGTACACATGAGTCTTATATAAATTTCGCAGGGTTTTTTTGTTTGCTCTGTTTAGAATCTTTGTATCTTTACAGTTTATTCCATAATCCGTTACTTTGAAGCATTCACTAAATTTTATACTGCGGAGGCCACCCTGGCAGGTTTCCGGAGCGATAAACTGTCCGTATGTACGTCTGTATTACGATGAATGCAATTTCAATGCGTCCTGACATGGGAGTAACCTACAGTTTTATCTCGTCGTCCGCAATTTTGCACAGATGTGAGCATGCCCTGCCGGGGGCCCCCAGCCCCGTCTCTGAAACCAGTGGGGAGGCGCTGGGGGTCCGCATGGTGAGTAGGGATATTGCAGGAGAAAAGCTGGGGGTCATGATGGTAGGTGTGAGACCTGTGTTCTTGCCTAGGGGAGAGTAGGAGTACTTGGGGAAGGAAGGCCTCCCTGCCAGAGTGGATGTTCTCAGGGGCATCCTGGGGGGCACGGCCCTGATACCAGGGTGGGCCACGGACGTGATGAGAGGTGGAGGCTGGAGGAACCTGAGCGAATCCTCCGGCAAGCTTTGTGTCCGTGTGGCCCCATCAGGAAGCAAACCGATGTCTGAGAAGACAGAGGCTAAAGATTGGAACTGGGGCTCCCAGTCCAGCAGATAATCCCAGCTGTAGCTGCCCTGGATATCCTCCTCATCGCACACCAGGGAGGTGAGTGAGCCCATCGTTATCTGGCTCTCACACAGGGCAGTGCAGTCCCTCACACTGTCCATGTTGTCGGGCAGCTTGACCCTACGTGTCAGCCTTCCCTCCCCCCCACCCTCCACCCTCAATGTGTGGAGGTTCTCGAAGCTCACTGTTCCCACTGCCATGGTGACTGGTCCCTCTTCGCCGTACTCTGATGGGCTGGACAGCTGGTCTGATTCCCGAGGGACCCCCGAGTCAGGGACACGGGATGTCCTGTCACTGAGCACAGAGCCGGCACTCTTCTGGCAGGGACGCTCGATGATCATTTTGATCTCCTGATCCTCTGCAGAGACCCGCCCGCTGGAGTCTGAGATCCCATAACAGCTGGTTAGTTCTCCCTTCACCCGGAGGTCCATGGAGTTACTGAAATCACAAAACTCTGCACCATTTGGGCCCTCCATTCTGCTGGATGTGTCCACGCTGCATTCCTGCTTAGGGACTGATGATGAACATCCTTTCCCTCGCTGTCTCAGAAGCAGGGCCAGGAAGGTAGCTAGCAGCAGGAGACACATCGTCAGAAAGACGCTGAGGCAGATGGTCTGAGCATCTAGGGTTGTTCTTGCCATTATAGCTCCGATACCAGATATATTTACAGTTACCAGGCATGAAACAGACCTGGAATCCATCTTTGGACCTCCGGCCTTCACCAACAGCTTGATGAGAGTTTCCCTTCTCTCCCTCCCGTAAAGTGTGTCTGACAGGTGGATGGTGCCGCTCGTTTTGTTGACAGAGAAAATCATTGAGGGGGTCACTAGCGAGTATTCAACGACTCCGTCCCGGCCTCCGTCACGGTCTGTCGCTTCCACTTGACCAATGATTTGCCCCTGTTCTGCTTCCTCCGGCAGCTGGAAGAGGTAGAGGTGTTGAGTGAAGACAGGGCTGAACTCATCCACCCCTTGGACATCGATCTCAACTTTCACAGTGGCTGTTTGGTCTCCTATATCTCTGGCTTCCACCAGAAGGCAGTACTGGCTCTCCCTTTCATAGTCCAACACCTGTGTTGTATGGATGTCTCCAGTGATAGCATCTATGGCAAAGGCCCGACTTGTGTCTGGGCTCCCACTGTCATAATCCAAAAAGCAGGACGATAGGATGGAATAGATCAGATGGCCATTGGGCCCAGTATCAAGGTCGACTGCTTGGACAGCACAGACAGGGGAGAAAGTTGGTTGATTCTCAGTCACGATGCAGTTCAGCACAGGGAGTGTGAAGTATGGAAAGTTGTCATTTTCGTCCAGCACAGATATGCGAACCACCGAAAAGGCCACGTTCCTTCTCCCCAAGCCATCGCCATCAGAAGCCTGGATGGTCAGCGTGAACCTGGCATCTTCCTCATAGTCCAAACTCTGGTTCAGCATCAGAGAGCCGGAGAGGTGGTCCAGTCTGAAGCACCCATTGCTGTTTCCGGACATAATCTTGTACTGGATATGGGCATTTGCCCCTTGGTCTGGGTCTCGGGCCAACACCTGGGTCAGCATGGTGCCAGGCGGGCTGCTCTCACCGATCCGCACGTGGTACTCCATGCTTTCAAAAGCTGGCATATTGTCATTGACATCCAGCACGGTCACCTTGACCAGGGCAGAGCCATCGAGCGGGGGCTGTCCTCCGTCAAAGACGGTCACAGTCAGGGTGTAGCCATCGGTCACTTCCCGGTCTAATGAGGCATGCAGCACCAGCTTCCCCACGGACCTCCTCCAAGGCCCTGACTGGACCACGCTGACCTCCATGCAGAACCGCTGATCTTCGTCACCCCCGGCAATGGTGAATGTTAGGTGGGTGTTCTGCCAGGACCAGTCCTGGTCCTCAGCCCAGAGCAACAGGAGGGTGGTGCCCACCACAGCATCCTCGGCCACGCTCACCTGGTATGTGGCCTGCTGGAAACGCGGGGCATGGTCATTAGCATCTACAATGTGAACGCAAATTGAAGCGACCGCTTCTAGGGCAGGGTCTCCTCCATCTGAAGCCTCCACCAGGAACTCTACGGTGCTTCCAGCGGTGATGTTTCTCAGTGGTCTGCTTGTATACACAGAGCCTGGGGAAGCAGGACAGAGTAAATGATATGATACACACCCATAATGGTACCACGTTCACCAAGCACAAACAGTTCATGGCTTCCATAAAACGAGTCTGTCTACTGGCAGCTTTCTCTTATACCAGACCCATCAAAATTTAACAAGAACTAACTGGACTATTGTTTGGTTAAATTTGGATTCAATACTTGGCCTTCCACAATCTAAATTTCCCCCAAAGGATTGTGCTACAATACCATTTTTAGGTTCATTGCTCAAACACAGAAGTTAGCCTGGCAGATATCTTAAATCCATTTTAACAACTTAACTTCACTGATGAAAGTCTGACCTTGTATAATTTTTCAATTAAATCCGTTTAATATCCAGCATTTCCTGTTATTTTGTATTTAGAAACCCACTGCTTCATGATGTAGCCAAGTAATTGTAAAAACATGGTGGAACAAGAATGGATGATGCGGTGTCAAATTGCAGACACATTCTGGGGTAGATTGAGACCAAGTTTTGAGAACTCCAGTTTTCTGTTGACACTGGTCCAAATATCGCTTCCCATTAATCACTTTCCCTTGAAACATGCAACAAATCTTTTTTTCCAGTAATAGGTTTTGGCTTGGAACAAAAAAAGTAAATTCTCGTCTAGAGAGCCAAATGACAATATTTTAGTCTCAGTTCATCTTGTCTTACCTTTGATTCTGGAAGTGATGATTTTAAAGTGATTCCAAACCAGAAAAAAAACTCTTGCTGAGTTGACTTTATAACTACCTTTCACTCATAAAAAAATGTTAATCTCATAAAACCTCATCATTTTTCTGTGAGGCTGCCCCTTCGCAAATTGACCACTTGAGCTCACAAACTGGAAGTCGTAGGGAGAATAAAAACTTAGCAGCATTGTGCGTAAACCCAAAATACAGGGCACAAGGAACAATTCTGGTCACCACTCCCTTTTGGCAGATGGGTAACAGCACAGAAGGAAATGCCAGGATGTAATTTAACAAGATTAACAGAAAAAAGAGCCTGCCAAATAGATTTACAAGGGCTCTTGGAAGGGACATCAGAATGACTATAGCTGTACCTCCATACGGAAAAATGTCCCCTGTGTTTCCAGGCTTACTGGCTTAATCCCGACCAAGATTTTGTTTCAACCAACCAGTTGAGTCTCTGTGACTGTGACTCTTTATACTCAACTGGTTGGATGAAACAAAATCTTGGTCTGGATTTGTACTCTCTGGACCTGAAATCTCCACCTCCGTTAAATGGTGACCACTACGGACAGCCTCCTCACCAGACTGTCGGAAAACCAGCTTGGCCTATTTTCACCTATTTCAAGGGTCACATCGTGAGGGCTTATATAGAAAGCCATAAAAGTGACGTGATGAAAGGCATCGAGGAATATGGCAGAGAACTGCGTACCCTATCCATTTATGATGGAAATAGGGTGCTGAGTCTTAAAAGAGAAGAGAAGCAAATTCTGTGTACTTAAGTACAGCAAAGGAACCTGAATTAGATTTGACCATTTTTCTATATATTGGCATGTAGTATGTGTTCAGCACACATATAAAACTATAATAATACATTTGTATTTAAATTAAGCTCATCTTGTAAATGTCTAAACATTAGGAATAAGCTGTTGTACTTTTTAGCCTTGAATCTGCAAATATGACATCATCAGTTAATTATTAAACTGCTGCACTGTGTTTTTTTTTTCATTTTATCTGTATTGATAATTTCCAGACCATGTCACCAACTGAGTACAGCATTTGTGAATCTTGTGCAAGGATGGTTAATCGTTTCATAGTTGGATATGGAATGTGAATTCTTTGTAGTATATACGAAAAGGGGGTTAAAACAAAGGATTAGTCTTTGCTTGTATTGTTTGTGAGATAATTTTACTTTTTGGTCTTTTGATGATTTCTCCATAACCTGTGCACAACACTGGACATTGTTATAACAAATACAGGTCGAAATCATCTAGTGTTACCATTCATTGGACTGATGTAGAAGCCTTCTGCGGGTGGCGAGACAAGTCTGTAAGTAACTATGCCGTTGAGTCCAGAGTCTCTGTCAGAGGCACTCAGGGTCAAGACAGAGGTGTCAGCTGATGTCAGCTCTGGCAACAGGACCTGCCAGCAACAAGAGAACCGTAAAATATCGAACCATCTACAGCACCTCCTTGAACAGAGAATGGAAAACGACTGTAAATTGCAACAATTTAGGTTGCATTATGGGAAACGATTACAGTGGATGGTCTAAGGTGATCTTAACTTGGCCAGCGCCCCATAACCACAAGTGCTATCCGCACAACTGTGGCTGTATTGCGACCTGTCAAAACGGATATCTGAACCAAGAAAGCTCTTTGAAAAATGTTTCTGGACAGCCACCCTTGGAAGTCCTCCCTCCCACCGCCTGCAGCAAAGATCCAGACCTGGTAAGATTCTTCTGTGAAGACGGGAGGATTGTCGTTGACGTCTAGCACTAGAACCTTAACCTCTGCTTCCGTCTGGTGGATGGAGTCTGATGCTCGGATCCTCAGCGTGTGTTCAGGCTGGTCCTCGTGATCCAGACTTCGGGTCAGCGTGATGATGCCAGTGTAGGGGTCAATGGTAAATTGCCCACCTGAGCTGCCCCAGTCTGCAAAGCTGTAAGTTATGCTGGAGCTGAGGTCCATGTCGTTGGCCATCACTTGCGTGACCATGTGACCAGCTGAAAGATCTGATAGGCCAGACATGACGGATATTTTAGCCAGTGTTAGCCAATTACAGATTTTCTCTATTTTCTACTTTAGAACAAGCAGCTCAACTTATGCTAGAATGCCTGTAATTTGTGCAAGAAAGGAACTATTTCCCTATTAATATTCTTATGATTTTATTACTGAATGACATAACATCAGGATCTAGTATAAAATTTCTGTTTTCTTTCTGTGAATATTCAAGGTCTTGAAAGTACATCGAAGCATCTCACTTTCTGCTATGGTTATGGGCTCCATGGGGGTTATTACTGGTGTGTTATCATTGACGTCCACCACCTGTATCTGGACGGTGGTGGTTCCTGTTAGACGAGGGCTTCCTCTGTCGGCAGCCTGGAGAACCAGCCTGGGGCAACAGCACAATCAGTTACCAAGTGAGGGCCTCCGATCCAGTATCCCAGAGACGACCATTAGCACAGACGTAGTTGTCACAGGTTTTCAACCAACAATACAGAATGAATCAGGATCAGAGTGCTTTTACTCATGGAGTAAATCGCAGACAGTTATTATGAAAGGCATCATGAAAGTTTTGCGCCTCCAAACCTAATAGATTTTACAATGCGACAAAAAAATCTATATACAAAATGATTTAAGTCAGATAGGTAGCACCTGCACTGGATGTTATGGTAATATTTACTTGTAAGATGGGATGACTTCCCTGTCCAGGACAGCACTCGTAGCCAGGATGCCCCTTGTGGTGTCGATGAGGAAGGAGCCGTTATGGTTTCCAGACAGGATGAAATAATCTATCTGCCCGTTGACGCCACTGTCTGCATCATCTGCAAACACCTACAGCAACAAGGCTGTGTCTCTTACTACATGTCTGACATGTGCTTCCCAAGCATTGGTCTCAGATGTGCTGTAGTGCAACCACCGACATAGAAGACACTTCTAGTTACACTTTCTATGAAAGCCATGTCAATGAGCACATTCGTAATGCATCATAATGCATTCATAAAGCATTATAAACATGGCTTTAAATATTTATCAAAAGGCACAATACATTATAGCCATGTTTAGTATGCATTATGAATGCTTTATGAAGCTCTCATCTATAAATACACTATAGATACCTTCATAATGCAGTACAAAACATCCCTAATACCGGTCATTATAATGCCTTATGAAGCTATCTATAGCGCATTATAGATGAGTGCATCACTGGAGCTTGAAGTATTATAATCAACCCTATAATTCCTTATGAAATTGTCTATAATGACAGCTTTAAGTAAGGATGACAGTGTTCAGTAAAGTGTTTCCACAATGTATAATGCCAGGAAACAGTAGAAGTGATGATACTAAAAGTCTGACAGTAGCTACAGAAAAAGAAGATTAAATATCTCAGTGAAGGGAATCTTAGGTTACATGGACTTTACCTGCATGATGTAAGTGCCGTGGGCTTGTCCTTCCCACACAGCCATTCTGTAGTATGTTTGCTTGAACATGGGTGCATTGTCATTGACGTCCAGTACGGTGATGACCACCCTGCAGTGGGTCGTTTCTTGGCCATTATCTGCCAGAACCACCAGCTGGACTTCCTTCTTCTGCTCAAAATCGAGGGAGGTCTCCTTGTTCACAGAAATGTCACCTGCAATCCCAAACAAACCTACTTTCACCTAGTGCCTCTCATGTCTCATCACTCTTATAAATCAATTCCTTCCATCCAACCTGTCTCCCAGAACTACTTGTCAGTGAGTCTGGTGTTTATTCCCCGAATCACAGAGCATGAGGCAAAGGCCACCCTAGATGGGATGTCAGTCCAACACAGGACGCATGCACAAAATCACATGCCAACTCTGATCAAAACAAAACATGCATAGTGATCCAGTATTATAAATGGACTTTTCAGGTGACCTGTGAGGATCCAGGCCCTGACTACAAAAAGGCTGACATTAGAATCTGTCTGGTATTACCTACAGCTTGTAGCTTCCAGCACAAAATACAGCTTGACTGAACTTCGCAGCTCAACATGTAGCTAAATATTGATTTAAGATGTTAACACTCTTTCTGTACTCTCCTTGGGTGTTGCAGACTAACGCCGTTTAATAAGCCAGAGTGCCAAGAAATCAAATCCAACACGGAAAGCCATCTGGAAAAACCACAAGCAAAGGAACGCATACAATTCGGAAAAACGATCTAAAGAGCACAAGCATCACGCTGACGGTCTCTGCCGAGGCGCAGAACGGCAGATGACGCATTGAGCTTGTGCTCCTGGCTCAGACACAGAGCTGAGACAGATCATGCCTGTGGATCCTGAGGGTGATTAATCGAGCAACGTCTTCGAAACAGTGCCAGCTCATTTGCCACAGCTGGCTCCGACCTGGACCCCTTCTGAAGTGGTCCATAGCAAAGAATGTATGCGTTCATTGCGAAACCGGGTTAGGTCAAATTTACATAGATCTTACCGGTGTGCTGGTTTATGGCAAAAGCCTCATCATCATGGCCATTGAAAATGCTGTACTTAATTGTCCATTGGTCGGTGCCTTGACCGACAGCGACTACAGTAACAACCCAGGAACCTAGAGGGATATTAAAAAAAATTCTGCTGAAAGGCATTGTTTTTCTCACCACTAAAACTGAGGGAGGTGGCTATTAGGGCACAGAACTTGGGTGAGCTGGGGGTTTCTGGAGGTGATGCTACTCAACTGCAGGGAAAAGGCACTACACTACAGTAGGGTTCAGTTCCGGTCCTGGAGGGCCAGAATCCACCACACTTCACAGATTTCCCTGCTCAAACTCACCTACTAAACCTGGTAATTAGCTGATAAAGATGGATTTGAGCAGAGAAATCTCTAAACTGTCTTGGATTCTGACTCTCCAGGACCGGAATTGGGGAACCCTGCACTATAGCATATTTAGGTACACCAAACAGCTTACTGCATGTCTTTGGACTACAAGAGAAACCAGAAAATTCAGAGGAAATTCATACAACACAGGAAGAATATGCAGAATCCAGACACACAGAGCGAGGATAAGATTCAAGCTTCTAACCCCAGAAGCAACTGTGATACCTGCTTATGCACCATGCCATTCACAGCTCAAATTAAGATTCAAAATCAAAACCGCCACTATCAGCTGATTAAGGCAGAGCTGGAACAAAGCTTGTGATTTGTGAATTTAAATTCTAAAGCTTATTAATTAATGCATATGTTGTAATAGTTCATGACATAGCATGTCAAAATGACAAATGACCATATACTGAAAGCTCACCAGTTTTGCTGTTCTCAGGAATCGCAGTCATGTAGGAATCCTCTGTGAACCACAGTTTGGGTTCTTCTTCAAGATGGATGAGGACCAGAGAGGAAGAGGACAGAGATGGAGCCCCCAGGTCTGAAGCGATCACATGCAGGAGTCTTGTGACAAAGATGCCGGGGGACAGAGATGCTTTTAGCTGGACCTCCCCAGTGTTGCGGTCAATGCCGAAGAATTTGTCCGACTCGGATAAGCCGAATGTCACCGTCCCATTGTTCCCGAGGTCACTGTCACCAGCTGTCATGGTGACGACGGTCTGGTTGACCACAGTGTCCTTGGAGACCAGGCAAACAATGAGGTTCTCTGCAAAGGCTGGAGCATTATCGTTGATGTCCTGGATGTCTACAGTTACCGTGGCGATGGAACTGCGTGGTCCCTGGGAACAGGCATCAGTTGCAGTGACACGGAAGGTATACTGCCCCTGAGCCTCCCTGTTCAGCAGCTGGGCAGTCCTCAGTACGCCCAAGGACTCGTCAATGGAGAACACGCCCAACGTGTCCTCCAGAAGGGAGAACATGACCTCCCCATTAGAGCCCTGGTCATTGTCGGTGGCGATGACCTGCAGGATTTCTGATCCCACAGGCACACCCTCACCAATAGACACGTGGTAGGTCTCCTGACTGAAGACTGGGCTGTTGTCATTCTCGTCCAGAACCAGAACCTGGAGTTCGGCAAGGGAACTCCTGGGAATGGCTCCCTGATCATGAGCCTCTACGACGATGGTATAACTGCTTCCTCTCTCTCTGTCCAGACTTCGCAATGTGCTTACAGCTCCACTCGTAACATTGATAGCAAAACAACCATCGGTGTCACCTAAAAAGAATTTGTTCACACAAGTTAGCAAGAACGCATAATCTCTGCTGTTCTGGGTCTTTCACTTCAGTGCTTGATATACCTTGGATACTGTTAGTTGTAAAGCAGCGCTATAAACTAGTTTAATGTTTTCCATTCATCTTTCACAAATCACAATTTTTTTTGAATGTAGGAGGAAACTCAGAATACCTGAAAAAAAATGGAAGATTATGCAAATGTTCAGCCACTGAGGTGCACGGCTACCACACTACCTACTGAGCCACGACCCCACCCTGGATTGAGCTGTTTATTATTTGTAATTGCTGTAAATGTTGCCATTTACAATGACGGAAGCAGAGAGTAGTTTTAAAGAGTTAAACTTTGGAGATCAGCCACCTTCTATGCTGTAACGTATGTTGCCATTGGGCCCAGCGTCCGGGTCGTCAGCCTGAGCGATGTAGATGACTCCTGGAGGGAGGTTCTCTGGCATGCTGATCTTGGGGGTGGGTCGGGGAAACCGGGGTGTGTTGTCGTTGTTGTCGAGCACGGTGCAGAGGACTGTGGTGGTGCCAGAGAGTGGCCCGGTCCCACAGTCCCGAGCCAGAACTAGCAAGAAGCAGAATTTGTGAATGCTTGGCTCACCGTGCCGTCTTACTCAAAGTCCTGCATATTTCTGCAGCCTAAAGGCATGATAGCTGCATGCAACGATTCACCAACAGATGCCATGTGTGAAAGCTCCTACATGTTTATTTTCTCCATCGTAACATCCGCCCACCTATTTTCCGAAACCAATTACCCAGGAGAGGGTCATGGTATGCCTGGAGTCTATCCCAGAACGCAGAGGAGACGAGGAGAGAAACCAATGATGGGATGCCAGGGTAGACACTCACACACGATCGCACCCAATGGGCAGCTTGAGACTCCAGCATAGGTAATCACAAATGTTTGGACTGCAGGGGGAAATGCAAGCTCCACATACAGGGCCAGGCGTGGGAATCAAACTACAACCTATAGTACTTTAGCCACTTTATCACTGAGCTGCCCTCCATCGTAAAAGTGGATGCAATATCAGATATTTTACATGTGTGATCAGCAAGTTCATGTTGAATGCAGCAATTTCTCCTACCAGAACTTAGAACTGAGGTAAAATAAAGGAATATCCATATATACTTAACTCTTTATAATAGAATTTGTTTTGTTGAAACCGCCTTTCTTCCTGCAGAGTGCTGGGAAATGGATATTGGGAGGACTGAAAATATGCAAGATATTTTATTAAGCTCAGAGGCAGAAACGGATGTGACAAGCCAGCAGGTGACCTCATCGAAATTGGATTAAATGTCAAAGGAAAGCGTTTGGGCTGCATTCTGAAGCTCAATTATGTAAATGTGGAATCGGTTCCTGCGGGGCCACGGCAATAATGCTAACATTAGCCAAACATGCAAACACGGGGCATAAACACGTTACAAACATCCCCACTGCAAATCCTAGTGGACTTTCAGGGACCTTTAGGTCTTCTGGTAATGCTATTAGTCACATCTGATCTATAATAATAATAATAATTAATTTTATTTAAAGGCGCCTTTCAAAACACACAAGGACACCACACCGCACAGAATTACATAACAATAAGACCAATCATTCTAATAATCATAATTATTCATCATAATAATTTCACTCATTAACTTTGCTGCTTGAAGTTAAGGTACCACCTACCTACAGGTTATTGCTTCCAACCCCCCTACCCCTGGGATCTGAACCTACAAAACCAGAATGTTTCCAGGGAGGTGGTGAAGTTGGCATAGGTACTGGGGGTGTAGTTACAGATGGAGGAAGGGGTCCGGCTGACCCCAGAGTGGAGTTTACCTAGGAGTGGAAAACTTTCCTGGAGCTCTCGGTCCAACCGGGCTGCCGTGCGGATCTCCCCGGTGTTAGGGTCTATGGTGAAGTATCGGAACCCTGGGCCAGGCAGGAGGCTGTAACTGACAGCGGCGTTCACGTCTGTGGTACACACACACACAAAGACACACGTTTGCAATTCTAGCTTTGTACACATTTCTCACTTTAATGCAATTGATGATCCCTGACCACTTCCCAGCAAAACTCAGATGATAAACAGATGATAATTGGGAACAAACAAAAATTTTTAGGCTATCCAAAAATCAGGAGACATCTGGAGACATCAACACCACACTAATTTTTCCACTGTGTGGAGTCTATTTTTGTGTGTCGTGTAGGTAAATAGATCAACGCGCACCCCCCACACACTGAACCAGTGTCACAGCTAATTCACTCTCAAACCAAAAGAGTCTTCGGAAAATTAAAAATGCAAATATTGGACTTCAAACACTGGAATGTTTCCTAGAGTGTCAAAACCAAAACTTTTCCAATCTAGGTAAGCTGTCATGACTGTTGTATTGTATAACACTGACAGTGTGGTAAGACCCCATTCTGCATGGAAAATTACTATATTTAAAAGATTCCGACATGAAGCCCCGGTGAGGCTCATGGACAGCTTCCTCTACGATTGCGACCTTGTCCGCCAAAGTGGTATTTGGGGGAAGTCTTATCTGACTAGAAAATTGGAAACAGCAGTGGAGAAGCAAGTAATTTCAGATAGCATCGGCCAATTAAAAAACCTGGCGCAGACTTCAGCTGCAAAGCCCTTGGTTTAAAGGCTGGGGTCCTCTAGGTGACAAATGCATTTCCCTCTCCACAGTGACCTTCAGGGGACCTTTCACAAGTATCCGTAAATGGAGGGCTAATGGCCATGCAGGTCCCCATTAGGGTTGGCCAGGCTGCCGGAGGTGCGAGACCCACAAATGTGGAGATTGACAACCCGTCTCTCACGTCGAGGCCCCCCCAACAGGGGCTGGGTGGGCTTCCGACCAAACAGCCCCCGGGCCTCCTTCACCACCACCAGAAATCTCCTGCATGTGGTTTGCATCAGCTCATGCTTCCACCCTCATCCCTCTGCGGCCGCCGTTGGCTGCCTCTCGTACCGCACCGGCGTAGCACTAGTGACTTGTCCTCCCCGTACGGATCAGCGTTCATGTTCCATCTCGACGTCCAAGTGCCGCAGCTGGGCCTGGAACGCGAGAGTCGCCGGGGGGCTGGTAACGCAGTGGGGGGAGGTCAGGGTGGTCTGAGGTGAACAGACCCTCAACCCTGCTTTTGGGGATTGGGTAGAGAACCGAGAGTCCAGGGTCAGGGTAGGTTGGACGCCCGCGGATCTCCCCAGCAGCGGCGGTCTGACCTCCTTGGATCAAGTGTGGCGTGTCCTCTGCTAGTCTGAGATGCCTACAATGTGTAGGCAACAGGAACATCTGAAATGACCCTGCCCCTTTGGTGGGGCCTTGTGAACACAACATAAATACCTGAACACCTAAACATTGCAACCCACAGCTGGATACATGGAATGGAAGAAAATAATAAAAAACAAGCAAACCTAGCTGTAAATGTATTGTATAGTGCGATACAAATCCAACACTACTCCTGTACTGGGCAATTTTTTGCTAATTTTTTTTTGTCATTTGAGGTTCTCTGATCACTATGTAGTGACAGAGGTTGTGACCCTACAAATGGTCAGTGCCAGGGGTCATCGACAGGTTCACCTGTCGGTCACAACCAAGAGGGCATTTCCAACAGACATGGAGATTTCCAGAAAGCAGGGGGTATGGCTCAGGGTTCTGTCAGAGTGTGTGAGATGACAAGTAAAATGACGATCTTATTAGCACAGATGGTCCAAATCAAGAGTCATCCAGGGACTGCGGAAAAGCAGACAGGGTCAGGGGCTTGGTTCCTGTTTGTGGATGTTTCTCACCGCAGAGAATGACAGGAGACATCGATACCTACATTGAGCATAAAATATTTTGAATGGGAGTTAAGACACTGTCAATATTTTTAAGAAAAATAAAATCTAGAAGGTAAGGAACAATAAGGGTGTGCCCATCCAGAGTCAAACACACACAGACGTTTGTTCAGTTTGCATGTGATGAAGTTCAATGGGGGGGGGGGGGGGGAGAGAATCACCACCCAGCTCAGACAAGACAGAAACATGTGCAAACTAAATATTATGATGTACAGAAATGTTCCAGGAATTAAAATTCTGGTTGTAATCAGCTCCAAGGAACACAGAAATGCAAACCCGGCCTGTATACTCATCAAGAATTCAGTTTGCAGGCTAATGGAAGTCGAGTTTTAAGTGGGATTAGGGCCTTCCTACAGGACAAATGTGTACTGACATTGGATGCGTGTCTTCGCACTATGGTTATAATAGTACTGCCACCTTGAGGCATTATTGTGCTAAAACACCTTTGACAGGCGATCCCCTATATTGCCAACTGAGATCTATGGAAAACAGCTCCAAGACAAAAAGCATTAATCCACCATCATTCGGCCACTCCGGCTTAAATAAACAGCGGTAAAGGAAACGTACCTGAGTCCCTGTCGAATGCCGTCACCTTGATTACATGCTCCCCAGGCTCTCGGTTCTCAGACACGGCTGCTGTGTAGATGCTGTGTTCAAACTCAGGGGCCTGGTCATTGACATCAAGCACGGTGATCATAAAATGCTGCGTAGAGGCATGGGGTGGCTGGCCGCCATCCACGGCCTTGATCACTATGGCGTGCAAATTTGCCAGCTCGTAGTCCAGTGAGCGAGCCAGGTGGAGCAGACCTACAGGTGTGGAGTAGATGTTTTTAGGTTTGGCTATCATGAGGAAGAAAACATCTACAGAATTACATTTATGCAGCTGAATAAATCTAATTGAGCAGATTAACTATTTAAAGATGTCCCTTACCAGTTTTTTCCTCTAACACGAAGAGTCCATCTTCATTTCCTGACTCAATGATGAATGTCACCTGGCCGTTTTCTCCCAGGTCGTTGTCCCTAGCAACAAAGTGGTGCACCAAAGTTCCCACAGCAGTGTCCTCGAGGACGTGTGTGGAGTCCGAAGACATAAACACAGGGCTATTGTCATTGACGTCCTGGATGATGACCTGCACGGTCAACGAGGCCTTCCTGCGCTCTGAAGGGGCCTCGGCCTGGTCGATGGTGGTCACCATGAAGACGAAGCTCTCGACTGCCTCTCGGTCAATAGGCCTAGCTGTGCTCAGGGTGCCGGTGAATGGGTGGATGATGAAAGGCAAGTTGGGATCAGCAGAAATGGAGTAGCGTAGGCCACTGTTAGCTGCAGTGCCATCTCTGTCCCTAGCATTGAATGTGTAGACAAATGTCCCCGTGGGCAGGCTCTCCACCACACCAAACATGAGGACATCATCTGGGAACCAGGGGGTGTGGTCGTTCACATCTTCTACACTAATGCCCACGAGCAGCGAGAGGTTATGAGTAGAGCCCTGACAGCTGCCCTCCACTCGCACCCTGAGGAAGTGTTGGGTCGCAGACTCATAGTCCAGCTCCTGGCTGACGTACAAACCACCTGAGGTGGCGTCGACCCCAAACCGTAGACTGCCATCGCTCTCGGCAACTGAATACTGGCTCGGCACATCATGGTCCGCTGCTGAGCCCAGGTAGCCAATGATGGTACCGGGCCTGGTATCCTCTCTCACAGAGAAACGCCTGAAGTTATGGGTCTTGCTTCTGTCCCAGGTGGCATCCAGCCACTCAACGGAGTGAACCTACGGCATAAATCGTCAGTGTGGTGGTCTTTGTGCTATGTTTCATACATGTTTCCATTTCATTCACAGTTGTGATACATTTATGCCCAGAAATCTGAAATCTACATCTAAGATTAAGATAAAATGTTTCATTACTGAAAACTAGAAAGTCTGTTATGGGATAGTAAGAATACCAACAAGACAAAAATAATATAAACAGCAACAATAATGGGTAATGCTTCACATTGTACTTTCATAATGCCTTTATAAAGCATTCATAGAACATGCAATGCCCCTTCATGATGCATTCATACAGCATTCATAAGCAGCATGTAAGTATACCTTAACATCCTAACATACTTTAACAGCTTTATTATACACTAATAACAAACATTATAAATCACACAGTGTTTGTTATTAATGTAAAGCATTACCCAGTAACGATTATGATGCTCCATGACCCCATACTGGATGAGCTCTTATGAAATATTATTATTAATCCATCCATCTTCCAGTCAGTAATGCAGCACAGGGATGCAGTATAATAATAACCATTATACTAACAATGGGCACATTATCATGGGGATCTTGGAAACTGGCCTCCTTTGTTGTGGTTTCATTGCAGCTTCAAGTCTAGAAACATTCATCAAATAAATCCAAGTTGTTTAAAGTTCCTGTCATGTAACATTAACAATGAATGTACTGTAGTTATTTTGCTTATTGAAACCACCCATCCACCAACAAATTATACTTCAACCTTACAGAGATTGTGAAATATGATTTATATGATTGCGTCATATAGAAATATGATTTCACTCAGAGCAGTGTGGTGTCGCATGAATCTGGATCAGACCTCTGAATGTGAGCTTTTCTTGAAATAATTTATAGTTTAGCGAAAGTATAGTTTTCGCCAGGAGCATAAACAGTAACTGATGAGTACGGCCCTAACATGCAGAGGAACGTCCGCATGCTGATTGGGGCAGCACCTGTAGGTGGATCATGATGGTCTCTTTGAGGGGTACTGGCCCGGAATCAGAAGCGACGGCGGTCAGAGTGTAATGAGCTGCATCGCTTTCCGAGAAACGTCTTGTGGTTCGGATCTCTCCGCTACTGCCGTCAATCTTGAAGTGACCGGGGTCGTCTAAAGCCAGCAACAATGTTGGGAAAAGGAACAAAGGCAGGTTGGTAGATGTGTAAATTAATCCCAGACATGCTTTTGGTAAATACAGCGAAAAGTCTGAAACATGATGCTATTAACAAGTAAGAAATGGTAAAGTAGTCACCCTTCATAGCCCAATGTCAACTTGAATTAAGTGTTTTCTTCTTGAGTTTGAATTTTGAACCTCTAACTCAGCCTGTTACCTGACATCAGAGAGTAGTGGACTGTTCCATTTTCTCCAGCATCTACATCTTTAGCGTGAAGAGTGGTCACCAAAGAGCCAGCTGGTGGTCCAGCCCAAAACTATCAATCCAAACCAGACCAAGAAACATCAGAATCATGCTTCTAGATGCACATAAATCCTTAAAAACCTACATTTTCTCATTTCTATTGATGCACAATTTTGTCTGGGTCTATCAGTGTTTAGTTCATCCATCTTCCACTGGCTTGCAGTGATTATCCCTTTTAACCAGGTGAGGCAACCTTTAAGAGAATTAACCAAACAGGATGTCTTAAAAGAGCTTTAAATTCAAAATGCATGTACTCTTGCCAGCACCTGAAAAAAACTGTTATACAAAGGTCCACCAGGTGGAGCTCTTTCAAAGTAACTGAATAAACCTCTCTCTTCTGTGGTAGTATAAAACGGGTTGATGTTACTTAATCAGCCCCACCTGGATGCTGAGCTCCCGGCTTGCAGGAAGGCTGGTGAACTGTGGCGGGTTGTCATTCACATCAGTGACAAGGACATGAACGTGAGCACTGGCATTCAGGCCAGGGTGACCATGGTCAATCACCAAGACTTTCAGGATGTGGTGGGTGTGCTGTTCGCGGTCAAGAGCGATCCAGTTGACAAGCTCCCCTGAGACACAGACACACATTCAGAAATGGAGAGACATGCTTCCTCTTCACAAATATAGATTTATGCTGCTTTGGGCTTTTCTATGCATGAACATCTGAACCCTTCACATACTTTTAAAGCCTTGCCAAGACACTAGAGCTGCTTATCTTAACAAATAAGACAAATACATAAACACACTTTCTTGTTTGATGTCTTGTGTGTTGCTAAACTTTGACATGTTTCTAACCTGTGTTAGGATTAATCTGGAAGTGTTTCACCTCAGATAACAGAAAGTAGGACAGTTGGGAATTCTTCCCAGAGTCTTTATCTATGGCTCTGACAGCTCCCATCAGACCCTGGGGGGAGGGACCCTCTTGGAGAGTGTAAAAATAGGCATTGTGGGTAAAAATGGGGGCGTTGTCGTTCTCATCCAGCACCGTAATGATGACAGTGGCCGAGGCCTGTTGGGGAGCATGCTCATTCCACTTGGTGGCCAACACTGTGAAGTGGTACCTGGGCACTGACTCAAAGTCCAGGCCCTGAGCAAGGAAAATCCAACCATTTTCGAGGTGGATCCTGAAGGGCAGGGGCAGGGTACTTGGATGGAGAGAGTAGGAGACTCCTGCAGGTGTTGACCTGTATTGTCCATGTGCCTGGGTCTGTAGGACCTGGCTGTTCAACGCGGCGTTTTCACTTATCTCCACCTTGTAGACCAATGCATCAAAGGTCAGGGTGCTGTTGGCAGCTAGACTCTCCACGGTGACTGAGAGGGTCATGGTGGAGGACAGAGTGGGGGTGCCTTCATCCTGGGCCCGGATCCTGATGGAATATCTCCCTGGCCCATCTTGGGGGAGGCTTCGCTTGAGAAACACGGTACCCAAGAAGGTGTCGACACTGAAGACTGCATCACCGATGCCCTCCAACAGGTGATACGAGACACTGCCATTTGAGCCTGCATCTCTGTCATGGGCATGGGCAATGAAGAGCGCAGTTCCAACCACCGTACCCTGGGTTACTGTCACAGCCTGTCTGTCCCTGGGGAAGATTGGTAGATTGTCATTGATGTCAGCGACGGTGACATTAACCCGTGTGCTGGTGTGGATGGGCGAGGCACCTCCCTGACACTGCAAAGTGAGCAGGAAGTAGGGCTGGGTCTCACGGTCCAGAGTCCCCCGGGTGCTGATGAGCCCAGATTGTGGGTGGACCGAGAACAGGCCCTGGGGATCCCCTGATGAGATGGTGTATGACAGGGACTCCGGCGAGTCTGCAGGTACAGAGAAAGGAAACCAAAGGAGAGTTATGAGCAGCTCTTTCAGACTAACAATATAACCAATATGAAGCCAATGACGGTCACATGCTACAAGATACTACATTATATTTACATTATACATAAAAATAGGATGCATGATGTGTGTATATACACACACACAAATATATATACACATTTGTACATACACAAACATATACATATATACACCAATGCTGACATTATACCTTCCTACCGCCTGAAGCCTTCTAATAATAAACAAAATGTATTTTTATAAATGCAGAGTATATATTTTATTTAAGTACAAATGTAATGGACTAAAGACATCATTTAAAAAACAACTCATCTATTATTTTTTACGGCCCTCCAGAGCTACTTGCCTATGAGATTCCACGTGTTCATTGGGCTCAAACTATTAAAGTATTTTAATAATCGAGAGAGGCGCTGCAAAGCCCCCTG
>JAODLD010000091.1:2428156-2463721 GCA_026781065.1 Mormyrops boulengeri
TATTCCATACTCTAACTACACGCTGTGTGAAGAAGTGCTTCCTCAAGTTCATTTTAAAATGTTCTCCCACTAATTTCTACTTATGACCACGAGTTCTAGTAGATGCATCTCTGCCTGTGCATGACCGGGACTTCCTGTCTACTTGTGTGATGCATCTCTGCCTGTGCATGACTGGGACTCCCTGCTTACCTGTGTGATGCATCTCTGCCTGTGCATGACTGGGACTCCCCATCTACCTGTGTTATGCATCTCTGCCTGTGCATGACTGGGACTCACTGCCTACCTGTGTGATGCATCTCTGCCTGTACATGACTGGGACTCCCTGCCTACCTGTGTGATGCATCTCTGCCTGTACATGACTGGGATTCTCTGTCTACCTGTGTGATGCATCTCTGCCTGTGCATGACTGGGACTCTCTGCCTACCTGTGGACTGATCCACTGTGAAGAGACAGGAGAAATCTCCGGGGAGGAGGTCATAGGAGACACGGCCGAATGTCCCAGCATCTCGGTCGGTGGCAAACACACTCAGGATGTCAGTGCCAGGCAGTGTGTAGCTGCTGATGCTTGCTGTGTACACCTCTGGGTTGAAGATGGGCCGGTTGTCATTGATGTCCTCAATCTGAATGTGAACGTACACCTGGGCACTCAGACCACCCTGTTGGAGACAGGAAAAGGAGGTGATTTTTAGTGATGGCCAAAAAAGGTTTATGAACCATTTGCTGTATTTTCTGACTCCACTAGATGGAGCTCTTGGTTTGCTTTGGGGCATGCTTTGAGCCCTCCATGCTTTGAGTACCATCTAATAGAGTCAAAAATACAACAAAATGGTTTGTGAAGCTTTGTTTGGCCATCACTCGCGATTTTCCTACCTCTTTAGCTTCTTAGTGTTCAGTTTTTAACTATTTGATCATTTGGTGACGTGACAATATGACTTCAGACCAAGGCAATACAAGTGATTATGTGTTATTGTGATGTGTGCAAAACAATGCCCACCGGGTCTTCAGCCCTGACCAGTATGTTATAATCCACCATCCCTGCATCTCTGTCGAGATCTTGGCAAATGCACATGCTGCCGGAGTTGGGATGAACTTGAAAGGGAGACTGTCGGTCATAGAGATGGAGGCCACCGCGGAGGGAGTACCGCACCACGCCAAAGGCATCGCCGTCAGTGTCCATCGCAGTGACCTGGATGGGGAGGCAGCATTTCCACACTGATCAATAACCCAGTTTTACAGATTAAAACACCAAGGATTTTAGCATTTCATGGTGTACCTTTATATACCAGATATTTTGGAGATAGCAACCTCTTGGTACCTGGTAGATTTGGTTTGCTGAAACTACGTTATTTACAACAATATCAGTACTGTAAGGCACATACACTAAATTGCCAAAAGTATGTGAATACCAGGTTGTCCAACATCTCATTATGAATCCAAGGGTATTAATTTGAAGTAGGTGGGCCCCTTGTTGCTGTAATAGCTTGTTCTCTTCTGGGAAGGCTTTCCGTTAGATGTTGGATCATTGCTGGTGGGATTTGCTGCTATCCAGGTTGGGTATTGGTAGCGGGTGATCAGGTCCCTTTCTGAGAGTTGGTATGACCGACCATTTCCCTACTGAACTTGCTCCCAGATGTTTCCACTTCACAGTCACTTCACTTGCAGTTGACCAGGACCGCTCTAGCAGGTCAGAAATGTGGCAAACTGATTTGTTAGGATGATGGCATCCTGCAATGGTGCCAAGTGGAAAGTCACTAACCTGTACTGTACATCAGCCACCCATTCTTCTGCTAATGCTTGTTGCAGGAGATTACATACTGTGTGCTTAATTATACAACTGTCTCAGCAGTGGGTGTGGATTAAATAGGAAATTCCGCTGATTAATTGGGGTGTCCGCATACCTTTGGCCATATAGCGTACTACAGGAGATCCTGCAAGCAATGACCTTCATATGAGAATGATCTAATTTGCTTCAGTTAGCACAACTGCCGTTATCTTAAGCCAAACATAAGCCAAAGCGCCAGATGTCTCCAGCAAGGCCCCACCGCTTTATAGCAATTTATGGCACAGCTGTAAAAACAAGCAGTGGTGGAACGTGTATGTGACAGGTCAAAAAAAGGATAAGACATCTACAAAGCTGGGGTATTACGTCATGCTACAGTCAAATGGTGCGTAAAGTTGCGCAGAGGACAGAGACCTTCCGCATTCACATGAATTACTTTTTAAATCGAGAAACGAACATGCAGCTGTCATAAGAAAAAGTCTTTCAATAAATCTGACAGGGATTAGATCAGTTTAGATTGATGATGATACTTCAAATCATCATATGAAACGTCAACCCACAATGCTTGAAAAGTTAACCCAGACCAAAAACTCCTAGTTTAGGATTATGGTGACCTTTGTAGTACACACAGAAGTTAGCGTTGGCGGAATGTTAGCGATGCACAGATAACCTAAGCCTGTAACGTCAAACACGGACTGTACAATGTATTTTGATAAAAGTAGTGCTACTGCTACAACAAGGCACCAATTACTTCAAATATAAAACAACTTTGTGCAAAATTTAGTGTCGACGTCAGCAAATCAATAACTTCAACCAATAACAATTTAGCTAATTGTTCCTTTTTTCTGTGGCGCGTCAAGTCAATGAGCTTTCTAAAAACAGACAACAACCTAATGACACCGAAAAGGTAAGTAAAGATTTAAGGGCTTTGCAATCCACTCAGGGATGTGTCAAGCCGATTTAAATTATCCAGAAGGCCAGCAGAGCTTAGGCCTCTTGCGCAGCTGGATCTTTTCCAGCGCAGATTTCTCAGTGCCCCTGCCATCCTGTCCAGGACCAGCGGCTAGAAGTTGGATGGACGGATTTCCTAACACAAAGCCTAGTGGTTCATGTACCTTTCTTATTTTGTAAGTACAAATGCAGAATAAGCAATAATTAACAGCGGCATCTGTGCACCGTCACATGCGCAGAATGGATGGTTCTTACACATACCAGAATGAATGCAAAACCAGTCATTCATCAAACGCCAACTAGTTCATCACTGTTGTCATTACTATTGACTGGAGTCCACAAAACCAGCCACTGGGGTTAATGGGACGTGAGCGACAACATAAAAAGCCATGTTTAATTGTCATTCCATGAAAAGATAATTAAATTGACCACAATGCCCTGCAGTGGAAAATGTTTTAAACTGTGACATAGCTAATAGAGGTTACACAATACTCTCATTCACAAGCAGTGTTCATACAAATGTTGCCTTTGTAGTTTGCAGTTTAGGAGAGATATCCACAGAGATGCGAATACTGAAAAGAACAGGCTGTAGACTGGTATGTTAATAATAATAATGGAATTTTTTTAAGTGAATAACAAATATATCAAAATCTCAATTAAGTTTAAAACTTAGAAAAAAAAATGCTGAGGTGTCAAATGATGTGTTTTTTTTATCGTCTCACCAAAGGTCTTGCGTCATGTGCTGTGATTCTAACTGGCTTCCTTTGAAGTTGTGCCGGTTAAACAATCAGAGAAGTGACTTCATGGTAGAGTTTATTACTGTGACAAATGTTGCAGGTTTTACTGTTGGAGGTCAAGGTCTCCCTGTATAAACAGCCGCCACAGGAGGTGCTGCACAGCCGTAACGGTGGCGTTAACATTATGGGCTAAGAATAGTTTTAATGTTGTAAATGGTAAATTCTCAATGATGCAAAGATTATAGCTAAGATGGCGTGCATGCATAATACCTTTTATGAGCTGGTTCAATGTGTAAGAATGTACTTCTAGCCCCAATGGAAAGTCAAATCACAGGTACTGTATGACTGTTTGACTGCAGAGAAGTTTACTGTAGCGATAGTACATTTACTTAAATAAAAGGAAAATGTAATTAAAACAAATGCATAACATCTTGTACCTTTTAATCTGACTATGTTGGTATGGTATTTTATCCACCCCCCACCCCGTCCCAGGTTGAAGGAAATCCTCTGCACAGCTAGTAATGGGTGAACTGAAGCTTTGAGTCTCACTGTGGGTGGATTAGCATGTACTGTCAATCATCTCATCAATAATCAGGAAGCGCCTTCTTCACCAGCAGACCCTCTTCCTCCATATCACTCAATGTCCTTCTTGAGTTTTTTTAATGCATATATATGCGGAGATTTGGGGTCTCCGAACCATCAAATGACACCTAGCATAAATCAATGCAGATAATTGTTATTATGTTTCATATAAAATTATGTGACTCTAGGCCCAAGTCGTCAATCAACCATATAACGTTGGCATTTTGTAAACAAGAATGAAGCAAAGAGTGCCCTACCTGAAGGACGCAGCTTCCGATTGCCAAGTGTTCCGGAATAGATATGTCATACACTTGCTTCTCAAAAACTGGCTTGTTGTCATTGATATCCTCAACATACACTGTCACATTAGACGTGGAAGATAAGGGTGGAGATCCACTATCCACTGCGACTACCATGAAGTGGAATTCACTTTCTTGCTCATGATCCAGCGATGTTTCTGTAGTAATGAGTCCTGATTCAGAGTCTATATGGAATGGAAAGCCTTGGTCTGCTTTTATCATCGAATAACGGACAACTGAATTGACCCCTTCATCCAGGTCTCCAGCTCGAACGTGCAGAAGAGTGGTACCAGGAAATGCATCTTCTGAAATGTTCACAATGTAGAGGTGCTTCTCAAATACTGGTGGGGAATCATTCTCGTCGGTCACTTTGAGCAAGAAGGTCCTCTCACTGAATAGAGAAGGGGCTCCAAAATCAGAGGCCACAATCGTAAGCTCATATAAGTCCCTCTCCTCCCGGTCCAGCTCACCATTGACGCAGAGGGAGAAAACAAATTCATCTGATTGTTTAAGCGTGAATTTCCCATCGCTGCCTTCAAGGGAAGCTCTGACACTGTTGACCTCCCCCAGATCAGGGTCATACACAGAGATCCTGGCTACGTAATGGCCCGTACTGACCCCCTCCGAGACCTCCCCAGCCCCAGACTCACTGAGGAACATTATGTTTATGGTGGGCATGTTGTCATTAATATTCAGAACCGTCACCGCTACCAGCGTGCTGCTGTATTCTGGCTGGATCCCGTTATCTCGAGCCCTGACAATCAGCTCGTGGTATGGCTGGCTCTCATAGTCCAGTGGATTATTTACCTGAATTAACCCAGTGGCGCTGTCGATGACAAACAGCTCACTTGGGTCACTTTGCCGGCGATTGATCTCATAGACTACTTGTCCATTCCTACCAAGGTCTGAGTCTGTAGCATACACTTGGCATACCGAGGTCTGTAGTGCAGCATTTTCCCAAAGGAGAGTACGGTATTTGCTTTGGTTGAACACTGGGGCGTTATCATTCTCATCTAAAACATAGATCTCCACCTGCAGCCTACCGGTCTTACATGGAACGCCCCCATCAAATGCTTCAATACTAATGCCATAAAAATCCTTAATCTCTCTGTCCAATTTGCCAGACAAAATGAGATCCAAGTTGAACAAATCTCGTCCCCCACTACGGCACTCAACCTTAAACAAATCTCCAACTGTGTTGTCCATAATCCGGTACCCTTGGGTCCCAAACTCACCCTCGTCTTCATCATGAGCACCTTCCAAATGAAACCTGGTTCCAGGGGGACTCCACTCAGAAATGTTCAAAACTATAGTATCCCTACTGAATGCTGGGGAGTGGTCATTTACATCCTGCACCTCAATCCTTACCTTTATCACCTCTCCAGTTAAGGTGGCTGCCACAAAGTCATACTTATCTCTGCTCTCTCTGTCCAGTACCACCGCGGTTGCAATTACACCAGTGTTTCCATTGATCTCCAGATCTTTAAAAACGTATGATTCTCTGCTCTCCGATATAAAGAATCCACTGCTTGAAGTGTTTTCGGGTAAAGGGGCACTCAAATCTCCCACAATTGTCCCAGCTGGCATCCCTTCCTCAACTGTGAGACTGAGGTTATACATCAGAGCAGAAGACGCCTCGAACATAAACCAAACTGCGGCGATCTGAAGAAACAGACGTCGCAGCATTGTAACGGTGCGCTCTTTTCCAAGACATCGTAAAAACATGGCAGGTTTCAGCATTTATAAAGCCCAGTCCACAAAAAAATAAATAAAACAGTCATGTCTCAGCACACCAGATCTCCAAAATAGAGGGATTAACAGAAATCCCACAGATTGTTGCAAAAGGAGCGGGCTTGTCAAAGTTTACTCAACAAAAAAGCTGCGTGATTTGAGAGGTATATATTTCCAAAATACGCATTTAAGATGCTGATTTTTTCCCCTTGAATAGCGCGTAGATGGATTATCCTTAAAACTGTTCCCATTCACAGACCGGTTATTCTGCCTAGAGCGCTTGACCCGAACTGTAGTGGGCCGGCGATGTCACGTGACTCGCGGGGTTGTTTATAATGCGATTTAAACGCCACGAACCAAGGTAATAATCCCATAAACAATCTATCACAGAAAACGACTCTATAGGCCTAGTATCTATCATGGAACTATCCTTGCAGAAAGAGAATTGTCAATCTAGAAACACCCGACTTTCAAAATCTAAGCATTCTACAGACTTTATTCTAAGATAGTCGATGGGATTACGACACATGCAAACAGTTGACAGTTTATTATAGGTACACCTGCTTCTTATCACAGTCTGCGAATAGAATATATAAATAAATAAATAATATAATGTACAAGTGCATAAAATATAATAGTTACTGTGCGGCTAGACGGCCATTAAAACGGCCATGACGCCTGTTCTAAGTGATTCTTAAAATGCGGTGCGTCCAGCATCTTATAAACACCCACCCTCCTCATAGGATTTTCACTACAAAGCTTGGAGGCAACAGTGTAAAAAGGGAGAACGGGGTCCTACCTGGGACTACACAGGGGCACCTAATAAAGTGCCAAGTCTGCCTGATTGTTTCCAGTGCAGGCTGTGGGTCCCTACTTTATAAACAAGATCGACCCACATAACAAGTCCGCAAGTACGCATTCACCTTTAAAAGTTATAAGTACGGCAATGGATTGTTGTAACAGCGCAAGTACGCATTTGCGATGTTACAATAGATTGTCGCACGTACCGTTTTTAAATGTGAATACGTACTCTCCTACCAGTTATGTGCATCCACGTTTATAAAGTATAATTCACAACAAAAGCGCTTCATTAACTGTGGGGCGCTTTGGTCGTTGCTTGTCGCCATCTGCAGGAGGTACCGTTAAACGCGCGTTTCAGATGCAAGTCGCAAGCGTTGAATGTTCAAATCAGTTGAAACACAATAAACGCTGCGCCTAGATATACTGTGCAGCTACACATAAACTCACTTAGATAAACGTGTGGAAAAACATGCGTATTTGGTTAAAAATCTTCAATCCCCCGACTGTCTTATTCACAAAACAAATTAAAAATCACTACTTGAGTGGGCATGTAATAGGCGTATAATGATTCAGCCTGCCTTAAGAGATCTCATGATCAGGATAACGGCCTCCGGGATGAGCAGCGACTGTTTGCATCTCACCAGAGACTGCCCCTACCCATTTTCACACTTATTTATTGTTAGTTAAAGCATGCCTTATATTGCACCAGTTTCCTACTGATTTAAACAGAAGATAGATTGACT
Source organism: Mormyrops boulengeri (assembly GCA_026781065.1). Classification (NCBI taxonomy): domain Eukaryota; kingdom Metazoa; phylum Chordata; class Actinopteri; order Osteoglossiformes; family Mormyridae; genus Mormyrops; species Mormyrops boulengeri. Next base: position 2,435,781 of record JAODLD010000091.1, read on the forward strand.
TATTTTTTTCCTAAAGTAACACCACATTGTCATAAAGTTAATACTTTTGACTGGCAAGTCTTTATTGTACAGCACAGAAAGCCTAAAGCAAGTATATTAATCTGCCAATGTGATTATATGATAGTTAGATTGTGGATTAATAAAAAACAAGTCGTCAAAAACGTAAAGAAATTTAATTTGTGAAAATTACATGCAGAAAACCAATGGATTTTCCAAACATGTATTTCATATCAATGTCTACCCAGTTATGAAAACCTGAAGTTTTAAGTACAAGTCTGGTCTTGCAAACAAATTTCAGTTCTTTCTGAAAATGAGTTGCATTATACTAGAAGAATTGAATTTTGATATTAAACAATCAAAAACGTTGCACAGCTTCAGGAAAGTGGGCATATTCAAATTAAACAAAGCAAACTTGTAAAAAAGAAAAGAAAAAAAACGATACAGTAAAATTCTAAAATCTCTTTCTCTTGAGGATCTCGGGCTTCCAGCTGATGGGGTGTGTTTCCTCAGTCTGAAAGCAAGAATAGAGGAAAAAGTCAAACTCTGGCTGCTAGGACATGTGAAGCCTTTCCCAGTGCATTCTCACGTGTAATATTCCAGAACAGCATAAGGAACACAGAGATCAAAACTGTGACAGAACCACCAGGACAGGCCTTACCGCAGTATCATCCTCCCGGTATACTTTGATGGTCTTGTCGGCCTCAGCGGTGATCAGCCGGCTCTCCGAGTGGTCAAACATGCAGGCGAAAATGCCTGACTCGCTGTCCAGGGATCCTGGCTGCACTGCAGCATGGATCCTCTGGAAGTTGTAGCCAGTCCTCCAGTCCCACATGTGGATGGTGCCATTGTCCGCTGCAGGGAAACAGCAGGCTGTGAACAAGCATGTTCCCACCTCCCAAACGCAAATACGGGGTACGCGGTGTACCTGCTTAACTACAACGCTAAAGTAGAATTCACGACACACATCATCGCTGACCTCAATTCCAAACGTTGAATTACAGATTACCTTCCATATATAAAAGTTTAAACTGAGCTTATAAACATTAAAACCACTACTCACTCACAGTAATCAAGCATGTCCAAGCATTTTTGTTGCTAAGGCTAATGCGGCTAAACACATTTAACACTTCATAATGGAAATCCTTTTTGTTTTTAAATAAAATAATTCAAGGCAACAACCAACTCAGTCTAACGGGAAACGCGGCACTCGGACTCCGCACACGACTGCGAAGCCTTCACTTCGTTACCTCCAGACACCAGTACTCCGTCGGAGTTGACGGCCAAGGTGTTGATGATGGCGTTGTGGCCAGAGAGGTTCTGGATGAAGTTACCATCCGGGAACTTCCACTGCTTGATGTTGTCAGGTGAACCAGAGGCGAAGGTGTACCTGTAGTGAGCATGGAGAAACAGGATGGTAAGCTCTGGCATTTCCGTACCTTTTACACTAAACTGGTTAAGTGGGGTGTAATTTGATCCATGTATTTTTATTGTCATGCCTTTGCACTGCAGAGGAACGTAGCGAGTTACTCACAGTCTGGGGTGCAAAACGAGAGAGCGGACAGACTTCTTGTGATTGGTCAAGGTGGTGCGGGTCTTGCCGGCGATGAGGTCCCACATCCTGATGGTTGTGTCATGACTGCCTACAACGAAAAAAGAAAAAATGGCCAACGAGGACCACACACTACACGGCATGCATGATCCCAGTGGTCCAATGAGACACCTGGCATTTGAACATGCCAAGGCCTTGTTTACACTTGGTTCTAAAACGCATCCTGGGTGATCAGATCAAATGTGGACAGCGCTAAATTAGAGGTGCGATGATTAATCGACTTAGTCAACTAAAATCAATGTTCAAATTAGTTGGCGACTAAATTAATAGTCAATTAGTTGGTGACGTCATCGCGTGTTTCTCATGCAACGGAAGCTTCAAAAACAAAAAAACCCAAAAGGGTGAGAGCATTTCACACTTAACTCCAAAAAAGGTTGCCAATTGCACGACTTGTAAAGCTGACCATAGATGACATGGGAGCGCATCCTCTATGCATGAGCATCTGAAGAGGAAGCACGTCGGCTCATGGATTAAAAGGACTCGTCTCGGTAAGTCAGATATGCTAGCTAGCTAGTTCGCTAATGTTAATGTATAAGCCGTTCTACTCAATGTTATGAGCTGTAACATTTTCTAATTTGAAATACACATTCTCTTGAATTGTTAATGGAGTTGGATAATGCCGGCATTACGCGTAACAAACTCTACAAGTGATTTCACCGTCGCAGAAAAATTTACACTGCCGGACAAAATCACAAGTTTTACTGGAGTTGTAACGTACTCCTGTCATCTCAATCGTTAGGTGTAAGGTGGTCAAAAAAGCTGCCTTAAGTCAGTCTATCCAGCATCTTGACATTCTGATAAATTTAACGAGTGCTGCAGCTAGCTAGGCGCTGTTCAGGACAGCCAGTGGGGGGTAGGTGTGGGCACAGCACAAGCTTTACCTGTGATTATCTGAGGCTCTGCCCCCTGGCACTTGACTGTGGCGACCGTGTTGGTGTGCCCGGAAAGTGTGTGCACGTTGGCCTTGGTTCTGATGTCCCACACCTCCAGAAACAAAAAGAAATCAAACAACATTCACTGACGCAAACTCCTCTCCATCACTAGGCACGCTAGCAGACAATCCAAAGATCTTTAGTCAAAAATGCCTCAGCGTGACAGTGAAGCTAGACTGTGAAAAATAAAAGGGCTAAAAGCAACTTCTATATTACAAAAGAGACCAGGAAGCCAAGCCTACAATCAGCAAAGACATCTCACCCTAGCAGTCGAGTCACGGCTACAAGTCACCAGCACGTCGATGGTGGGATGCAGATCCAGATCATATACAGCACTTAGGTGGCCATGGTAGTGCCTGATGACCTAAACGATAGAAATACAAAGAATTATTCAGTGCCTTTTTGTAGTCCAACTGGATGGCAGGAGCCACAGGAGGGCGTGTGGGCGTACCTTGTTATACTCGAGGTCCCAGCACTTGACCTGCTTATCTTCTCCACAGGAGAACAGGTAGGGGCTGCGGGAGCTGACAGCCACCCCACGCACTGTGCTGATGTGGCCGGTGAGAGAAAGCTTCAGCTTCCCACTTGCGAGGTCCCAGATCTACCAAAGGAACACAAATCCTGTCAGGAGGTCCCCGGCAACTTCAAACAGGGCAGCCTCTGCCACGAGACGACTCCCAGCCGACTTAAGGACACAGCACTTGCCTTTATGGTTCTGTCAGCTGACCCGGTGACAAACCACTGATTTCCTGGTTCCACTGCAATAGATCGCACCCACCCCAAATGACCACTGATAACCTGTGGAAGAAGTTTTTAAAAGTATTACATATCTCAGCTTGCACGTAAATGAAAACACCCGTCGATGTGGGCCACGCGGATCCAGAATGGCTGACAAGTGGACAAAGGTCAGACTTTCTTACCCGATACAGCTTCCACGGGGGGTGCCACTGCGGCTTGGGCATGGTGGGAGCTTTCCTTGCCATTAAGGAGGAGGACTTTGTACCTCCTGCTTCCAATAGAGACTAAATACGCAAAACCAAGAATACAGAACATCACGGATACCATAAAACAGATGAAACGACAACATATAAATTAACATAATCATCTAACTCAGGCTCTGTCAGTGCCCTGTTTTTAATTTTTTAATTAAATAAAGACAAGGAAGACCCAGGTGATGTTACCATGGCATGTGAAGGTGGCTGTGATCGCTCAGGAGCCCCGGCGTGCCTGTGTATGTCCGCAACGCTGGCCGCTGTGCGGCTGACCTCCTGCCTGTGGATCAAAAGCAAATCACACCCTGACGGGGACCAGCGCTAAGCGACTATGTCATCTCCTTATAAGGCTGTCTGAACATTAGAGGGAATTCCAAATGTCATCATCCAGACAAGGCTTTTAACCATTTATATAGCAGATAAGTCCCAGGGAATTATGCTGATTGGTCAAAATTGCAATCTATCAACAGCTACTGGCCCATACAGTACAGACACTCCCTGGGTCACGATGGTTGGTGTTACGACATTTCAACTTTACGATATCATAGTACAACTTCTCCCCACAACCTTCACGAGGATGGCTAGAAGATGGATGGATGGATGGACATCCAACTTTTGATAGCCTCAAAACAATACTTCTATGTACAATGTAGGTTAGAGTGCCCCTCGGCAAATGTGACGAAGCAAACATGGAGAGAAAAGGAGACTGTACCCTGCTTGTGAAGGGGGCAGGACGAGGGCCATGGACTGTATGCCACCCTCGCTTGGCATCGTCTGTATCTGAGTATCTGCTGTCAGGGCGAGACCTGCGGCAGAAGAGAACACACACACACGCGTCACACACATGTATCATATAACTTCACATTTAAATAATAAACAGACATGTGAGTAATAGCACAAATTGGTGCCATACCAGGTCCTGATGGATATGGATGTGTTCCAGTAATGAGATACTCCGGATCTGAACCTTAGGAAAAAATAAAGTCATGTCAAGTTTCGAACAGGCAACCTGTTACAGAAGGTGTCCGACACTTTACATATGTTTTCTGTATAATATGTACAAACAGATGCCTCGATTTTCCAATGATCAGCCTTAATCTCAGCTCATGTCAGACACATACCCATAGCCCAGGTCAGGATAATACTCACCAGGATGAGAGGAGTAGCTCTGATGTTCATATTGGTCAGACATGTGGGAGACGCGATCCTTCCCCTCTTTAAGGACAGGCATGTGCAGAACTGCACCGTACTCTGCACGTAGCTTGGCTGCCATCTTAACCTTATGACTATTGGACATAGAGCGCATTAACAAAAACGTTTCACTTAAGACTGTCAACACATTTTATAATTAAAAAGTTTGCAAAACGCAAAGGTTCATTTGTAAAATGATGGAGAGGCAGCTGACCTTTTTTCATCCATGGAAATGGGTTTGGCGTGATCAGACACAAACATGTCGTGCGTCCTTTTCAGAGATCTAAACACCAGCGTGTGCACGGAATGCTTCTGCACCTCCTGCAAAGCCACAAATATATAGGCTCGCGAGGTTAGGTTAACTTAAACCCGTATTTTATTACTCAAAAACTAAACACAGCGCAGCATTTTAACCGCCAGTGGCCCTTGTAATAGTAATGCTCAAATTCAAGTTAAACAAAACACAACATCCTTAATCACGCTACAAAATATCCATATATAAACGTAATATTTTAAACCGAACTTAACGTTTACAAGCCAGCAAGCTGCGTAATCTTTCACTACAGCCATCAAGACATGAATAAACCTTTAGCTGCGCGGGTAAAGCAGAGCAGCCTAAACCAGAATAACCATAGAAACATTCGGGCGTCGTTTCATTACACATATATTACCTCAACCATTGTGAACGCTGTCTAACAAAACGTCGTAAAGATAATCGTTTTATTGTAATATTTCGCAAAAGAAACGCAAGCTCGAGCCGCTACGCGTGGAAAAAACATAACAAGGTGCACAATTCGGAAGTACTTCCGGCTCAACTTCCGGGACAAAATACGTGGAACTATTACCAGCGCCACCTGTTGTTCTGGAGGAAAAACTTATTTTGTTAATCATTGATACACTGCCCATCAACCTATTTTGTAATACGGTTTATGTTTGGCTATTTATATACACTAGTTGCAGATATTAATCATTACAGACACGTTATCCATCATTATACACAAAAAATCTAATAAAGATCTTTATCCTGTACTGGATACACTGCTTTGAAAAGAAATATATGATGTATTCGTTTGTAAATATATTACAGACTGATCTATATGTACTGCATGTAAATAACACAAATAGATAAGCTTTTTAAACTCTCTTATTTATAAAACACATATGTCACTCACAAATATATTGTGGACCTCACCATAATAATTGTATTATATTTCTGTAAGTGATTAAAATACTTGTTGAAAACGGCACTCCTTCTATATAGATTATACAGGTTGTTCTCATCAGAAATTGAAGTTTATAGTCATAGGATCTAACGAGAATCTCTGGTTCACTTAATTTTGATTCCTGTATTGGAATAACAGAGTAATGTTGGATTTTTGTTTGTTTGTGTGCATGTTTGTATTTGCTCGCATTTGCAAGAGTACAAAGTGTCTGTTTAACTATCTTCTTTGGAGCCCTGTCATGTTTCACCACAAGTAGGGGGGTGGTTGGGTGGTCAAATGTTTATCAGACAAAGTACATCAGTTCTTCAAGTTCGTTTGTAAGCATGATCACATGGAAAACGCGAAACGTTACATGACTGAGTTACGAAAACTTTTTGGAATCATTAACATCGTTCTAAATGAAATTTGACATTTGTGAGTTATTTATTTATTTGTGAGTATAATTATTTGAAAGTATCTGATAACACTCAAAGTGATGACTCAGATTTACTGACAACGTTAGGCATGACATTCCTACTTTTATGTTTCAGAATAAACACTGAGTCAGTCATGCCTGACCCTCAGTGGCAGCCTTTGATTTATAAGATTCAGTCTGGCACAGGGCTGGACTGGGATTGAAAATCAGCCCTGGACTGTTTCTCAGACAGGCGAACCACACATACATATCCATGACACATGTTGCTGATTGTGGGGGCACAATAAATTTTGCCAATCAGTGGGGTCCCTTACTATAAATTTTGCCGACTCAGAGGTCAGTCGGTCCACTGGGAAAATGCCCAAGATGACTTATGGCAAGTTCATTTACTCTGAATTTACTGTTGATGATGATGTTAAGATGAAAGTAAAGAGCTGGAATATGGTTTATGAAATATGTCTATTAAAAGGAATGTATCTCTATTCTACAGTGCAAAGCATACAGAACAATTGTTTTTGGTCACAAGTATTGTCATTGTAATAATCTTTCATATTTTCATAACTGCAGCTTTATCCTGTGAAACCTTTTAATTTAAGTGAATATTACTCACTGTTTGCAAGAAACTGATCACACTGCAATTACATCTTAATTGAATTATGCAATTGAATGCTAAAATGTATTTGATTTTTAACAGGTTAAAACATAAACAGGGCGCCATGGTGGTGCAGTGGTTAGCACTGCTGCCTTACTCCTCTGGGACCTGAGTCTGAGTCTCCGGCAGGGTTCTGTGCGTGTGCTGTGAGTTTGCATGTTCTCCCTGTGTCATTGTGGGGTCCCCTCTGGGAACTCTGGTTTCTCCCAGAGTTAAAAAATGTGCTGAGGTTACATAAAGTTACCAAATTGCCTATAGGTAGGTGTGTGTGAGTGTGCCCTGTGATGATTGACCCCCCTCCTGGGTTGTTCCCTGTCTCATGCCAATAGGTCCCAGACCCCTGACCCCCCCACAAGCAGTCACAGAATGTTACCTCTACAGATCCTTTTAAAAAATACAGAGAAATCCATGCTATTGCTCAATTACTAAGTCAGAAAAGTATTGAAGGTTAAGTCATTTTGCCCAGCTGCCTGCCCCCCCCCCCCCCAATTTTAGGACTTGTCAGTATCCATATAAGGACGCTGCATCCTCTATGCACTCTCATGACATCCCAGTGAATGAAATCCCAGTGAATCTGTACTGCACTAGGCTCCACAAAAACAGTTTTCAATCGGTGTTAGGCAACATTTCAAATGTCGGTAATTTCTGCAGCTTTATTGATTTTAGCTTAGGGCTTCACCAAAATTCTAAAATGCATATCTGTGGTATACAGCCCATAGTTAGTGGTATTTACTAGTATACCGAAGTTATCTGATGAGCAGAGAGACTGACGTTGGCCTATGGTATTTCAGGCCAAAATAAAAGAGAGCAGTGCGTGAAACAGCTTAACCCAGAATCTGACCAGCTTTGTTTGTTTTGTGGTCTGATAAATAGCCTGTCAATTATTATATGCATATATTAACGGCCTCTCCTCGTTTAGCTACCGCATTCCATTACAAAATCCAGGTCGTTAAGTGAAATGGTTGCTAAGTAAAAAGAAATCACGGTTGCCTTTGAGTGACGGTGACCGTGCCGACGGCGACCGTGCTTCACACTGCCAAGATCAGTCCTTGCTGGCATCTCATTCCGATAAATCTCTCATACAGCTACCTCAGCGTTACTCTCACTCCGGCATGGATCGTTGTTAGATGTTGAAAAAATTTGCCCTTAAATTCGCACATTGGTCAGAATTTTTTCTATTATCCTTGTATTTTTCACTAACTGAGGTAGTTGCTAAATGAGGACAGGGTCCATTGGTATTTTAACCCATCACTGGTCTTCCATCATTGTTAGATGACAATAGTCGCAAACAAAACATAGATATATGGTGGTTTAGTAGATAGCAGTACTGCTCCCACACTTCCAGGGTTAGGGGATGTGAGTTGAGTTTGCATGTTTTCCCTTAGTTCTCTCCATTTCTATTGCATACTGTTGATGCCACTATGCAGCTTCATAGCCTTATTGAGCTAATAAGGGTTCATATTGATCATTTGCTAGAATACAATAAAATAAATATGATCATCAGTTTTCTCAATGACAGGGTCTGGCCTGGAGCCTATCAAGCAGCATAGGGCAACGGTAAATCCCAAATGGGATTCCTGCCCATCATGAGGCACATGCACGCACACGTGATGTGCAAGACAGGAAATGGAGCAACCCGCACGAGACGGGAAGAACATGCGAACGTCAGGGTCCGATCAGAGCGGGGGCATGGTTTTATTTGCCTACTCAGTAGATGCAAGGCGTTGGTACCACCCCCAATATTTTTTTTTCAATGAATTCTTTTTTTTTGCACTGAATCAGCCAGTCTTCCACTGTGTACTCAAACAGTCATTGGTGTGTTAAGAAATAGTGCAATGCAATGGCCCTCTCTTCTGGCTGACCCAGCAGTGTACCAAAACGAAGCCGGTCAATATTGACTCTGCTACATAACCACATAACTTGTACCATTGATTTTCAATGAAGGATCTTTATGGTGTAGTGGACAGTGGGTGATTTTAGCTAAAGGTTCTATTGAATATTGAAATTGATACAAGATTACATACCTGTTAGATTTCGTGTCAATGTGATGTGAAATGGCTTTATAAAGTTAGTTTAGTTCAATAAGATTCAGATTAACTAAAGTGATGTAATCTTGACCCGATGGGAACAAAATTTCCTTCTCTGAAGTATCAAACAATCCTGAATTTGTGTTTAAATTAGGGGTGGCCAATCATACCCAGACAAGGCCAGAGGGCGAAAGGTTTCGCTGCAACTCCCTAATTAGATTACTAATTAGAGGACTGATTGGCTGAAGAGTCCTCAACACTTGGGTTTGAGCAGATGACCAAAAGGTTATCCCAAAAACCTGCACACTGGCCTTTTGTGGATAAGATTGGCCACCCCTGGTCTAAATACACCAGGTTAAGCTCACTGTTTTTGTAGCTTTTCTCTTAGACATTTTTAATGGAGGGGAAACGATTTTGTCTTTTTCCCACTACTTGATTGATGATTCTTGCACCATAATTGCTAGCAGAGGTCCAGAGAGTACAAATTCAGGCCAAGATTTTGCTTCAATCAACCAGTATGAAGAGTCACATTCATAGAGTATGCAGCTGGTTAGCCTCCCAGTAAACTGACATCCTCTCCTACACTCCTGATCTCCTGGTCTGTTAGCCTTCCAAGTCTCTAAATGCTTTATTAGCAACACCAGACTCAAACCATAGACTGCTGAACCTGGGTGGAGCGTCATTAAGAACACAGCACTGAATGATAAAGAAAAAAATACGTACAAATCATTCAATGACGTACAATTGCGACAAAATTATCTACAAATAATTTAATGGAAACAGATACTGTAAAACTTCATTATTAGAAGCCTGAATTATTTCCTTGATTTTTAAAACAAAAGGTTATATCAAAACCCAGCAGATAAATTGACATGAATTTAGATATCCTTATGGGCCCCCCTTGTTCATATGTGTTCCGCGGTCCATGACTCAAATACTTGATTACGAATGACTCTACAAGACTTAACACATGGTGCACAAAAAAAATTTATTTGTCAAGTGGTCAAGCGGCCTCCAGTCAATCGAATTGACTAAATCCCTGGCATATATCTACCCTCGGTGACCATTGCTGGAGTACGGCATCATGAACGCAGCTAGGTGTTTGGAAAGTGTCCTTCAAATGTCCCCAATACCACCCATTTGTTTCACCCCGGTGGTCTGCTGGCCAAGTGTGCCCATCCTGTTGATGGGGATGATCTTCATGGTGGTCTCTTTCATGGAATACCACCGGCTGCGCCATGTCGCCCATATGATTCCGTTGTCGAAACCATTTGGTCCAGCTTGTTCTGCAGTATACTTTCCACCTTTTGGTTTGAAAAAAAAAGTTTAAAATCAAATTAGTGCTGGCAAAATGAGGGAATGAAATGTTGCCATGGCAATGGGCTCCATCGCCCAGGCTACCGACAAAGATTTGACTGTGAGGAACGTGGAGCTCAGTAGCTGTGAGGTCTTTACCTGGGTAGTATTTGCCATTGAGGTGTGCAGCATGGCAGCGGTTCATCCACCAGCCCGAGCCGTCCTGTGCTGCACAGTTCCCATCATACTTGTCGTTGTCCCGGTCTCTGGTGCTGAACTGCATCCCGTTGTGAGAAGTGAAGGTTTTGTCGCTGGGGTCGTCACCGAAGTCAAAGCCATCGAACGCGTCACCCGCATCTCCTCCAAAGTGGTAGGCGTAGATCAGCCTGTAACCGTCAATCTCGGGGCCCACTTTGAAGCTGGCGTAATCTGCATACCTGGAAAATAGTGATGGACAAAATTAAGCTTCATGAACTATTTGCTGTATTACTTGACGTTACTAGATGGCGCTCTATGGTCAAAAACATGGCACAGAGCATGCCCCAAAGCAACCCAAGAGCACCATCTAGTGGGGTCAAAAAAATACAGCAAATGGTTCATGAAGTTGTTAATCACTAAGGTATGGAGCAGCAGAGGCTGATGCCCAGAGGGCTCCACTAAGACGGAACTTCAAGTAACCAAACTAATGTTTAATAAAATTGACAAGATTTAATATTGTCACCACTGTGACTGAGAACTACAGCATCATAAAAAATAGTATGGGGGCTTCTGACATTGCAAATAGCCCTGGGGCCTCTGACCATGTTAATGTGTCTCTGTGGACAAGACACATTCTCTGATCTATTCCCTTAGCCCAAAGGTGCTGTTACATAATTGGCCAGAGGTGTCACTTTTGCACAACAACGCAACATATGACTCATCAAGACAAAAAAAGTAAATATTTTCGCTGTAATCGGTTAGCAAACTATGACCTTCTGTTCACAAATATTACAAAAAAACATTATATATATATAAGTGGTTACTTTTTTTGGTTAGTAAAACATTTAACGCTTAACAATTTAAAATGTATTTACTTTTTGTTTCCCTCCCAGTCTGTCATCTCTATCCTGAGCACATATGGAATAGTAGACTGTGAAGTGATTAGGTGCATCTTCTCATTGCCCAGCCAGAACTCGGTGGTGTCATCCGGGGATAGGTATCCAAAGCCCTCCTTGTACGGGATCCAGGGCCGGGAGAAGTCAACGGTACCATCACGCCTCTGAGAAGACAACACAGGAGCTTGAAGCCTCCTGGGCATCATACAGCACTGCCTCCTGTAGGAAGAAAGTCTGCAGGAAGAGGTGCTTACCCTCTGGAGCACGGTCCAGCCATTCCCATTGGTGTCCATCTCACAGTATACCAGGAACTGTTCTTTGGCCTTCAGGGGCTTGATGAAATATAGCCCACTAGTCTTGCCACCTTTATTAGCAACGTCTTGACAATCTGATGACACAAAACCAAGAACATGGCCACAATTTTCGCCATTCCCCCTCTATGGTATTTTTTTTTTCAGTCAGTGTACCTAACTTTCCTTCCCAGTTCGAAAAGTAAGGTATAACAGGCTTTTTTGAAGACCAATCTAAGCCAGTGTTTGTTAACTCCCAGTCTTCAGAATCTTTGCTTCCTCCCAACTCTCAGCCAATCAAGAACCATGAATACCTGGTATAGGTGTGCTGGGAGCTGGGAGGGAGCAGAAAATGTGTACTGTCTGGGGGCCCCCAAGGACTGGGCCGACAAACACTGATCTGAGGGACTTTTAATGTGTATTGGCGTCATGACTCACCTTTGCCTGTGACGGTCTGAATCTTAACAGTGTCCTCACAGGGAAGCTTGCACATCTGTTCCAGGCTGAGGATCATCTGCTTCAGCTGAAGCATCCTTTTCTCATTGGAGTCAATCGATTCCTGAAGCTTACTAAGGAGAGAAAGGGAAAGAGGAAAACTGACATATTCTTTTGGTTCATTGCCTTTTTTTTTAGATTTCAGAAAAAAGAACTTAAAAAATTCTAGGCTTTTAATATGATGAGGTGCCATGTACAATATAACTTTTAACATAATACAAAATGCATGCCATATTATCAACTAAAGATTACTTACTATATCTGGGATTCCTGGGAAATGATACTCTTTTCGAATCTCAGAATATCGTCCAACATGCTTGTTGACTTTGTAATGTAAACATCTGTAATCAAATCGTACTAAAATCAATTTCTCTCTGTATATGAATGTAAAAGACATTATTGAATGTAAACGAGCAGAAAGTGTTTCTTACCTGGATCGCTGGACTTCTTTGCTGCGGTGGCTGAGTCTCTCATGTAGGTCACTTTGTCTTGTGCTCCCTTTGTTTGGTTGGATATTTCCTCCAGTAAATGTTCAAGATCACTAAGGTCCCTGTCAACAACAGGCTTGTACCTGTTCAGATAATCGGCGACGCCACATGTGGTGGGACAGTATGTACCCTGTTAGGAACAAAATTAAGAACAAGGAAAGAAACTAGAATGAGCAAATCTGATGAAATATATTAATTGCATGCTGCAATTTTTTTTAATGCTTAAATTGATATAGTTTCAAGTCCAAATGAGAGACTGTGACTCAGGGAAATGGAAAAGACAATGTGCATTTAAAGATACATCATTTAAAGTGTTATGTGAAGATACTCACAAAGCCGTCCACTGGGCTGCATAAATCAAAATCTCCTCTTATTTCCTGACATACAAAAAACAGAAGATACAAAAAAAATTCAAGAGATGGTCAGAGATCAGAAGAAGGACAAGCCAGGATTGTCCACTGGATGCGGATACAGATTACTTACGGCAGATGAAATGGAAAATATGAGAAGTGAGATCAGGGCGCTGTGTATGAGTAGGTGAGCCATTTTCTTCAGGAAGCCTCCACTGGATTGCTGGCATGAGAGTGAGGACCTCTGGAGGAGTCAGGCCATTTATCTAACCAAGGTCCGAGTTCAGACGCAGATAATGGCTGATGTGTAAACACGAAGCGGCGGCCGATCCAACCTCCGCATCACTTTGACTCTGTGCCCCTCTTACTCACTGTTTGAGGAACACTGATTAGCCATCCTGTTTTTTGTGTGGCGAGACAAAACAGGGTCAAGAGCCAACGACAAATGTAACAAACTGGTGGCAGTTTTTTAAGTCACATTTAATTCCTTGACGTTCTGCTGATCATTTCATGAGTCAATACTGTGGCTAAGAATCATTTGACAGCCAGAGTGCATTGAGACAAGAAGCCTAATCTGTTACTGAGCTATTGGACGTTTATTGGACGTTTTGTTTGTTCAGGCAGTACGTCCAGTGCAGCCGCGAGACTTAAGCAAGCCTTCACACACGGGACCGGTCAAAGCCCAGGGGGTGCCCTTGGCAAGCTTCACTGCCAGTGCCCCCCACCCCCAGAAACTCCCAGTTTCACTCCAGTGGCAAAAATTTTAAATCGGGGGGATGGGGGGTAATTCTGGCTGTCTTTCAGAAGATTTTAATCACGCTGACACAGATATCTGCCGTGTAGATACGATGTCCGATGAATGTCGACACAGTGGTAACGCTGCACTCATAATTACGGTAAGCCTGACTCACGGTAAATAATTCCAGTTACCGTCCAGCTATTTACATAGTTACATAGTTTCCTGTATGCAACTTGCTTCCCTTGCAGACGTAGCAAATGTTGCAAGTGATCCATCTATCAGATTAGCTTGGCAGCTTCAGCTTGGAGTGGCGGGGTCCGTCAGTAGGGGGTACGGGGCTGCGGGTTCAAATCCCATCTCAGCTCAGCTTGTGGAACCTTCACATTCAGCCTGCACCTAAACTGGTCTCTTCTTACAATTTAGGGGTAGGCTGGTGTCTCTAAATTTCTAAAAGTGTCTCTAAAATTGCGCATTGTGGTTGTGCATGTATGCCCTATGATAGATAGATAGATAGATAAGCTGGTGCCTGATGCACAATTTGGTTATTACTAAAGCAACAGAAGGAGAATAACACATGAGTATGAATTTTCTCGCTGTGTGTTTCACTCACTGTCAATAAAGCAGAAGTATCAACAAGACTGAGAACACTTTCACTGCTGTTTCAAGACACAACCACTAGTGGGAGCCCTTACATCTCAGCAGTAACCAACAGGAGGAATAAGGCAGCAGGAAACAAAGATCACGGAACCCAGCATGTGTCTTTTTTTGTACTTTTACTTGCTGGCTGACAGTCTAATTTGGTTTTAGCTATTTCTTCTTGATAAATCCAGCAGAAAGGCTCAGATTTACTGGCTGGGAATAAAAAAACACTTCTAAAGACGTTACACAAGATGAATTTGTTTAAGGAGAAGTAATACAATGTTTTGTAAACTCCAGCTCCAGAACCAGGCTTCTTTTTCATAAGGATGATAGCCTTATGAAACACTGATTACCAAACAAAGCACGTTGATTAAAGTTTGATCTAGACCCCGTTAACTTCAGTTTGGTTTAATACTCGTCTTTCACGCACACAAACAAGGTGTGAAATTTTTAATCCACAGGGAGGCTGAATGTGCGGATTTTTCCACACATTCACATTGTTTTTTTATCATTTATGGGGGAAGTAGTATTTCTGCTTTGGTTCCAGGGTTTTTTGTCAAAGGGAGCAAGAGGGACAAAGCAACAACAGGCCTTTCAGCAGCTTTTCAGGCCTTCTGAGCAGCGCCTGAAGCCCAGCAATGCTAATGCGAGCCAGATTGTTACGCGGGTTGAGGTCTTTGCCTAGACCTGGGTAACAAGGAACAAGGAGGCCGGCAGAGGACTGGACAGGGAAATCTGTGCTCATTGAGGTTCCCATAAAAGCCTTGCTAGGCGGGTAGCTGTCTGAGAACTCTTTTGGGACAAAACGGGATGGACGGGGCCATGAAACGCGGCGGCACAACGAGCCCTGCAGTGGGATTGGACCGTGGCTTTGCATGAGGCTGGTGCATCGAATTAACGCAGTTAAGATGAAGGCCGAAATAGCCAAAGGATTTAGCAGCCATGAAATTCCAATACAAGCTCTTTAGACTAAGGCAATGCAACAAAAATAAATCACTAGACTCGTTCCGGTATTTTTATTCTGAACTTGTTTTTAAGATATTGACGATAAGATCTGCAGTCTCAACTGGTTTGTGTTGCTGAATACAATGCCTATAGGTATGCAGTAGGGTGACCATGAACTTGTCCTCTTATTTTGGAACCTAAAAATGGCCACAATTTCCAGGTTTTCGCTTTGTTTCATGTTGACTTTTGCTTTCTACATTCAGAGTACTTTCTGTATGCGTAATTGCGTCGCTTTGACATCTCTCTTGGCATCCTCCAAAAGTCACTTTAGTACACAGTCATAATAAAGTCACATCAATGATGGCTTTTTTAAGGAAATTGAACAAATAAAGTTTTCAAGCATGATATATTCTCATTAAGAAGTTATAAGTCGATAGATAGATAGATAGATAGATAGATCTAGATAGATCTAGATAGACAGATCTAGATAGATCTAGATTGACAGATCTAGGTAGATAGATCAGTTCCCAAACCTCATCTCAGGGGCACCCCAGCCATTCTATGTGTTTGTTACATTTCAACACCAGCTCACTTGATTAATTAACTTAATTAGTTAAAAAGTCAATGAGATATTGATTAGTTATATGAGGTATGCTAGTGGTCGATTCAAAAAATACACAGGTGTATTGTATGGCTGCTGGAAATAATGGGGTGATTTCATCAGAGGTTTTCGAATGGCTAAGCTAACACACTTTGACAGGCATAACAGCGTAGTTTTACACCAACATGAAGAACATGTAATCGTTTTCTTTTGCTGCCTAAGAGTTTTGCACAGTACTGTACTTCTCAATCCAGGGGTCCATCCCTTCCAATAAACGTAAATATTTACTGCCCAGCAAGACCGGGTCGTCAGAGTAATACTGAAAACCATTTGATGTTTATTTGGTGTCTCCATTTATTATCTAATATCGCTTTGGCTTTGACGTGGATGTAAACATTTATATTAGGCTAATAATGTGTAATTTCCGTGACCATCTCGTAGCACAGATAAAGCGAGCCCTGACTCCTGGCCACGGCCGGCATGTAAGACATGACACGCTGCAGATAGCTAGTGGGTGACCTGGAGCTGAACTGTGCCTCGTTAATGAACCTGAACAGAGATGAACTCCTGGTGAACCGCCCCCACAGGAGAATGGGACCAGATCCCACCACACGCGTTAAATTCCATATGGCGTCCAACAAACTCGCAGCCCTATTGATAACATTTATTTACTCTGCAGAGAGGCGATTAAAAAACAAGAAACAGAAAAACCCTGTTAGGAACACAGAAAAACAAGAGGGACTTCAGTCTTCAGTCCGTCCACATTGCCGCTTTGTAGAATTCTGGTTACACCAGCAGAACCTTTAGAGAGACTTCAGTCTTAAGCTCCTCCTGGTATAACCAGAATTCTACAAAGTGGCAATGTGGAGATGGTTAGAATGAATCTAAGGAACATGATATATTGCACATTTTAATGTTACAATAAACTGGAAATGTTTTAACAAAAAACAAGCTTGAGATGTTGGCATTTGTTGCAAATTTAGACACACAGCTATTGCTACACATGCAACTGATTTGAGCTCACATTTTCTCTACATATTTCTTAACCGATTTCATTCAGATCATCAATCAAGGATCTATGTCCTGCCATCTTCAGCAAGCAGCTCTTGGTTTTTCACTAACGCACAAACACACTAACGCCATCCCCGTGATCAACACGCAGATTTACAAGCTCACATAGAGGGTCCCACATTCCAGCCTTTGATAAACACTCAATGATAAAGCTTAACAACAGACTCCCCGGAGACAGTGTTCTTTCCAGACACTGTTTTGAAACAGAGGAGAAGCCCGATAATGCAGAATTAAGACAAATATAGCTTCTGCCAAATGGGTCAATGCTAATACGTGTCTCGCTTTGTCCTGCTTTGCATTTCATCTGCAAACGAGACACGGGAGAGTTTGCTTAAGTCCCCGGCCCTTCAATACCACAGCAATGTGGGAGCACAGACATGCAGTGTGGGATTGTAAATGAACACAGTTACACTTATTCAAGCTACAACAGCAACTTGCTTCTGCAAAGCTTCGTATCCAAACTGACAAACACACAACAAAAAAAACATGGTTCGGCAATCCTGCCTCACCACACCAACCTCTTGGGTACTGTTTATGGTATACTCCAACCTATAGCACGGAGGAATTTTGTAATGCAATGCCACTTCGGAATTTTAGTACAAAACAAAGCATTATATAATGCTTTTATTATAAAAACTTTACAGACTTTAAAATCTTTGCGTTGGATTTAAAGTGATTCATTCTATACCAAGGACTTCTTACAAAATAACTGCATTCCTATTTTTTTGTGACTGAGTCAGCCATCGTCCATTTCAAAATATATTCATATTTTTGTTTCGGTCATGATCAGTAAAACACATATATTACTGCATTAAAGGGTTGTGTTAAGTGAAATTTGGGTTAGTGGCTTATAATGATGCCTTCTAAAGTCAAATGGTTACTGTTCCCAAACTGACCCCTGTTATACATACCACACATGCAGAGAAGCATCAGGAATTCTGGCTGGATGGGTTATGAGCAGGACACTTGTGTGTTGACCTGGACATGACTTGAAACTGACCCAAGTTTGACTCCAACCTCACAGCAGGCAAACGCTGATCTGCAATTAATGTGTCTGCATACATCACACTTCAGTGTACGGACTTTGCTTATTAATCCTTCTTTGGTCTGTATAAATCCTTTAAGAAAAGTATTTCATTCCTTCGTTAAAATCTGATATTGACACTAATGCATTTTTAGCAGGCAATTCATGATAAATTATAGAAGACAGCTTATCTTCATGGAAAACCCCTATTTCTAAACAAATGATGTGTTCCCAAAAGACAGAAATATTATCTGGTTTGGTTGTGTTCATCATAAACTTGAAAAAGTCCAAACACCACATTAGGAGGTTTCAGTTGCGCAGATACGAAAAAAAATATTGCCTGTTGCTTAACTCTTAAACCGCAGTTCAAAACTTTTAAACTACCAGATCAAAGTAATCTGTATAATACAACGGCCATAGCCCGCAGAAGAGCAAGTTAACAGGGACATCCTATCTCATTTTTAAAAATTGCAAAGACATCAATTAATATTTTAGACAAGACTTTTAGTATATTTTTGTGGCTTTATTTCCAGTGAGGACTTCCAAAATATATTTGTCACCCCTGAGAATGGAGCTTTTTATTTTCAAATGAGTGGATCTAAATATTTTGTGATTATCAACTCATTTGTTCTCCCGAGATCATGTCAAATTCCATGCAGACATCCTTGGACAATTAGGTCAGTGAAAACAAGATTTCTATTCAAGACTTAGGTTATCTTCTTTAACCATGGATAACAGACAGATAGTACCTGCTATTGTTAGCAAGAAATTAGCTTCAAGCTGTAATTAGCGTTTTTCATTTCACTGTGACTAGTCAGTTCAGATTAAGTTTAAAAAAAAAACTACAGCATTTCCGAGAAATCATCGCAATTATTGAGAGCTAGGCTATATACTGAATATATGTCATCTTGTGTTAAAATTAATCAAACAAAGATGCAAATTAATATGTGAAAATACCGGTTTTCCACCGAATGTTATGGAAATGTTTGTAGACTATAGAGCAGATGGCTGGGAAAACAGAAAATATTCTATATTACAATTCACAATATGTAAATATTAATAACTCGTTAATTTGTTGCAAGCATCGTTTGTCTTGGCGGTGGAATTCAGTTTGCTTTCAGCCACGCACGCTTCTTGATTGCTTATGCAGAGCGATATAAATTCAGGCATAAAATGCATATTAATTCCTCTATAAACTTCTAGTCTGGCAAAGGAAAGCGGCTTGTATCTGAAAGAAAGGTCACCGCCAGCCGGTCATGCCCTTTGATCTCGAGGAAGAAGGAAGCGATGGTTGCCGTATTAGTAAAGTTCAAGATTTACAAGCTATAGTAAAACCAAATGAGGATCAAAGCTGTTGGCTGGCAGATAACTGTGGCTGCTTCTAAGAGTCCGAGTCAGTTCCAGCACCAGGGCAAACCATCCATTCATCATAAACACAGCACAACGAAGTGAAAGGCTACAGCCATCTCATCTACTCATTTAAGTAGTGTGTTAGTAAGGCTGTCACAAATGTTTCCATATTGCTAAAGCTTGGACTCAATACTCTGTTTGGTTCAGCTTGGTTTCTTTCTATATTTCCCTACCAACAATGCTATAGCTCAAAGTGCACAACAAAGATTCGGCAATGGCGTACCTATTTCATTTAATGACAAAAGTTAATGAGTTGAAAGTGTGAGGACAAAAAGCCTGGAAAACAACAGAAAAGAAAAACTTATGCGTCATTATAACAGCGTATATCAGGGGCGTTTGTAAGATTTGACCCTTAAGACGGTTTAGCTCCCTGAAGAAATGCAGGACGCCACCCGGTTAAATTTTCTTGTGCCGGGGTGTATGAAAGTTATACAAAAAAAATCGAAAATAAGGGACAAATCGCAAAATAGATCTAGAATCATTTAGAATGGTTTAATGATAATTTTAGGGGGCTGAGTCAAAAAATAAGTTGCCTGAATCTGTTTTTAAAGAAGAACGCAAATTTGGTTGCAGACAGATCATGATTAATTCCCATACGTGACACCGCCGTCTTTAGCGCATTGTTTTGGGGGCACTGTGTCTACTGGTGCTTACGCCGAATTGGCATCCACTGAAGGGGGAATCATCCATGGTCATCAGTCTCTGCTGTCAGCGGTCTGTCAGTGGGGCAGATTCACTGGGAGCGAAGCGCCGCGCCATTATCCATGCGCGCCCCGCATCCCGATTAATCAGGGGCCGTTGTCATGGAGACAGCATTCCATCCCCCCCCCCCCCCCCAAGTCCCTACGATGGACGACGGGGATCGGCACCACGGGTCTGAGAGCCATTCATCATCTCCCCGAGAGTCTCTGGCATGTAGGTGCTGCCATTTCGAAATGCCATAGATATCCGAGGCGCTGCGCCGCATGCGTCCTGCAGGATATGGTTAGTCAGTCCGCGCACGATGTCTAGTGTCCAATGCAGAGAATTAATTCCAGTCAGTCATAGGCTTTCCGGCAGCTATTTCTTCAGCCCAAGACAAGAAAACCTTCACCTTCACAATCTCCATGAATCTACTAATGCTGCCATACTGAAATATGCAATTAGTACCCTACCTTTACTTAATCCGACACGTTAAAAATTGCCATGTTTGTTACTAGTCTTTTCACCCCAACATCTTGCTGTCAACATTTCTCTTAATCCAATTATGGGTACGGCAAAAACCGTACAGACTCCCAACCATCTTGAAATGAATCATGCTACTCATTCACGCCTTACATGCGCCAGTAAAAATTAAGAAACGTGCATTATGGGCAGACATAAAATATTTTGCTTTCAGACTGGAGAATCCCTACCTACGGAAAGTTTTGCCATTATCCTAAATGTAATGTGTAGTTTTACAACGGGATTCTGCGAGGGCAATCTATTGATTAATTTGTGGATGCTGAAAAAAAATCAGCCACGAAGTTTTGATAAATACTTCAAATTTAAAAATTAATTAATTAGGCTAATTATGTAACAAAGCTTTTAGGCGGCATTGTTAACCCGTTCGCCATATAAAAGAGGGACTGGATAAAAAACAAATGCAGTGAAACATAACAGCACGACATCATAATATCACCGTTAATCTGGAATTTTCAAGTAGGCTACGAACATGTGTACCTTAAACTTGTGTTTGTAGCCCTACTAAATGCGTCCAAATCCCATGAGACAATTTGAAATGCGATCGACCAATATCAATAGTATATTTAGCTGAAATGTGCATTTTCCCGTTCAAATTCATTTCTAATTCGCATGCTACGCTGCCTCTAGGGGTTTGTGCGTATAAACGTCATTATTAACAAGCTCACAGCTACACTGTCTTTCAAAATACAGACTCTTGTATCCAATCGTATCTCTGGGAGACGCATGATGTAATCCCCACCCTCCTTATATTCCAGCGGATAAAAGCCTTGAATGAAGTAGCCGCACTTAGGCTACTTGGAAACATCGCAAAATGTTTGACTCGCTGACGTTAATTATTGGTAAGGTTTTGGTACTCTCAAATTTGAACATTTTTAAGTTTATTACGCAAAATGAAGAAGCCCGCACAAATAACTGCCAGACAGTCTCCCTCCAGAGGGGCGATCTGTTGGAGGTCCCTCGGACCCTGTTCATTCACTTCGGAATTTACTTGGGTGACAACAAAGTCGCGCATCTCATGCCAGACATCCTGCCCGTGTTTACGAGTGACAAATGCCAGATTAAAAAAGTTGTCACGAACAAGAGGCTGCTCTGGGGTGTGATTTCCAAGAATGCCACCATTCGCGTTGACACGGTTGAAGATTTTGCTTACGGATCAGACATCTTAGTCAATGATATGGATAATACAATGAAGCCTTTACCCAACGAAGAGGTTGCGAGGAGAGCTGAAAAACTGATCGGAGTCATACCGTACAGTCTGCTTTGGAATAACTGTGAACATTTTGTCACGTATTGCAGATACAGCTCTCCTATCAGCCTACAAACGGATAAGGTAACGGAGCAATCTGTCATACAATAACCTACTACTAGTCTATATTCGAACAAAACAAAGATGACGACTGGAATAATACGCCAAATCCGTCGTATCACACACATACGTATAGTTTTCAGCCGTCAGTGCAAATAACTTATGAAAGACATAGAAGCTATGCTGCACTTCTGAATGGGTCAAATAAGTTAAAAATTAAGAATTTAAAAACTCACATTTTAAAGCCCTATATCCCATAATCACGCATGCATCAACCAACAGTATTGAAACAAATATTGACTTAATTGTCATCCGCATCCTTAAAAGGGATGTGTTGGGGCCGGTGTTGTTTTTGTGCATAATTTCATTGTATTTTAATGCTTGACGGGAAAAGGCTGGTAGTCTATTGGAAATATCGCTTCTGCACTCTGCAGTTCTGCGAGGGCCTGAAATCGATTGTCCGCGACCAGAGGAGCGTCCTGCTCGCCGCCCTGCTGGGGATGACGTCCATTGCGTGCCTGGGACTGGCTCCTTCCACGACTCTGCCCAGCATCCTCGTTCCCTTTGCCCTCTGGATGGCTGGCTGATGTGCGGAGTCCAAACACCTGGAGTGTACCGCTCAAACGGGAGCCACATGTGCTTAACTTAACGCTATGAATGGCTTAGGAGATGCCCGCTTCAGTGATGGATATAGATCTCCGCGGTTTGTTTTAACTTACTGTGTAAGTCCACGTTACCTGTTAGTAGCCTTGAAGGAGTAAATACTTGCATATCTTGTTGGTTTATGTACAGTATATGTTTTTGCTTAAATATGTAACACATTTATACTTAAATTTTAATGCACTCAAGCCAGATAATTTTACATATTAATAAAGAAATTAAGAAAAAAAGTGTTGGTTGTCATAAAAAGAATGCTGCATATTATGCAAGCATGAACTTAAATTGGATAATTTCGTCGCATAAAAACAGCAAAGCGTCTTTGCTTGTGAATCCACACGAAGGAGAATTATTTCAATCTTTAAATCCATTTTGGGAAAAGGGGATTATGGTCTAAAAATAGTCCTTTGGCAAAAACATTCTTTTTGACATAAAAAATGTGGCATAAACTAGAGATTATTCCAACTGTAATGGTGAAATTAAGGCTAAAACTGAGGGTGTCAAACCATCTGAAAAATTTGCATAATTTCAATACATACCAATTATCTAGTATGTTTTGTATGAACAATTTCACATTTTTTATGTTTTACTTTATATATATTTTAATATTAGAAAATAAGCTTCAATTAACTTTTTCAGTATTCACAGCTTTTAAATTGTGATTATTTTACTTGATTGTATAAATAGTTCACTTACACCTGATTTTATTTAAATCAAAGTTAGTCACTATTAGTTATATCTGTCACTTAAACGTGTTTCAGAATAGGTTTCTCCGGTCTGCTTCTGTTTTCTAGGTAACAGAAAGAACATATGATTCTTAAACCTTGCCAAGATTCCAGCATCAATGACCCTTCAAAGACCTACTGTAGTTATTACACTAATTGACCGCCGACATCATGCATGATTCAAACAAATTGCGGACATTTGTTCCGGACCTGCTTATGAAAACACCACATAAATTCTTATTGGGTTTTGAACCTGGCGGTAAGACGGTATATCAGCTTAAACTGCCTCTGTAACCATACAAGTGTTCATTTAATCACATTTTTACTCAATATGCTGCGTACTGGAGCACTCTTAAAATAGCTGCATCTCATTCTGACACATTGAGTAAACTGAATGCTCTACTCACTGCGGTATTAACCAAGGGGTGATTAATGACATGAGAAGTCCGTGCTGTTTTCATTCAGACTTTTAAACCGGTTTATTGGAAAGTTGACATGAATTAAGCAGAGAACAAAGCCTGGAATTAGTCTTTGAGGAATCCAAGAGCTCTCTATAAACATGTGATTGTAAGAAGACTCTTGTTGCAAAGTATGCAACCCTACAATCCCCTGGCCCCTCCCACCACTCATGGAATAAAACAGGCAGGTGTGAAACAGTTTCCCACATTAGTCACAATGTCCCCTTTTGAGCTCCTGAGTCTGTTTTTCATTGCGAGCAAAGTTGAAGAAGACAAGGAACCCAAATATGACATCACGGTGTACAAGAGGGGGGATCTGCTGGAGGTTCCCCGGACTCTCTTCACACATTTTGGCATATACTTGGGGGATAACAAAGTTGCTCACCTGATACCTGACATTTTGCCAGTACTTTCTAGCAACAAAGAGGCCATTAAGAGGATGGTGACCAACAACAGGCTGATCCTAGGGGTTATTGCCAAGGTGGCCAGCGTCAGAGTGGATTCCGTGAAGGACTTCGCCTACGGGGCTGAGATCCTGGTCAACCACACGGACGAGCTGTGCAGCCGACACCCATTCAGCGGCGATGAGGTGGCCAGGAGGGCCGAAAAGCTGTTGGGTACCATCTCCTACAGCCTTCTCTGGTACAACTGTGAACATTACGTCATGTACTGCAGATATGGAATCGCGGTGAGCTTTCAGACTTACCAGGTATGAGTGATTGCATTGAAACGACACGACTTGTCGTTTGTCAAGATGTGTGCAGACCTGTGGTGTGACAGCTGGGAATGTTCTGGAATTTTTAAGGGTGTCTTTGATGGTTCTCATAAAGAGAAAAAGCACATGGTGGGTAAAATGTGTGACATTGCGGTTTGGGCTTTAACTATCCACAAACTGCAGCAATTGGAGAATAAAAATTAAAAAGTTTAACTACATGAAACAAAAGATGAAATGTAGCCTTAGGCTAGTTGCTTTGTTTATGATGCAAAATTCAAATCTTCGTTTTGGTAACTCCACAAATCCCTCCTTTGTCCATTGTTGTCCTTTAAATACTTGGATTTAAATCCTTGGGTAAAGAACCAGTGTGAGAGCGAACAGTTCATTTAATAGTCACAGTGCACAGACTGGAAAAATCTTAATTTATTACTAATTTGCTACTATTTATTACTATTATTAAGTCTTAACAATGGGCATACATGCATGGGGTACTTTTATCCTCTGCTCTATATTGTAAGAGTTTAAAAAGAATTCCATTCGGTCTTTACACCCTTTTTAAAATATTTTAATAGAGATCTTATATAAAGGATTTAAGTAGCTTATATACAGATAATATAGTGGCTTGCTAAGTTGTCCCCCATCTCCAGGACTGAGGGTTTGAATCCATAATGTGCTGTGTGAAGTTCTCCTACTTGCATCATGGAGTCCGGAGGCGTATGGCTAGTTTAACTGGTGCCTCTAGGTTGCACCGTTGTGTATAAATGTGTGAGTGAGCCGGGTGATGGACTGGCATCCTGTGCAAGGTCCATCCCAGCCCCATGAACTACGTGGCCTGGGATAGGCTCTGGCAGCCCTGAAAAGGGGGGACAAAATTAAGGAACATTAAGGGACATTATGTGACCACAATATGATTATAATCAATGATTGCTGCTAAGGGCAACCATCTCGGGGAGGGTGACTGGGTCCCATTTTTAGTCTGCATAATTGTATAGTAACCAAGTAACATGAGGCCATTTTACATGACCAGGTACATCCTGTGCGACTACCTCCATGCCTCTGAGACCTAAAGGAATGGTCCAGTATCCAATATGGTTCAATAATGGTATATAGAGTAGATCCTGCAAAATCATTCTTGTATTTGCAATGCACACATTTTCAAATTTATTTAAAAATCGGACAAATTTTCTTTGTGTATTCATGTTTACTCCGGAACCCTGGGCGACACAAGAGGTTTAGACATTAAAATCTAAACATCGATCTTGTCCATCACGTCGCTTGTTAGTTGGTGATATTTAGTTGGTATACAGCGCCATCTGCTGGTGCAATCGTGGAAACTGAACAAAAACAACGAGAAGTCTATACTAGTTGCTAAAATGATCTTTTTCTGTCTTTACAGTTTTGCAAAAAGGTGCGGAAGATTGTCTGCAGCAAAAAGACGGCGTTCGTCAGCGCCCTGTTAGGGATCTGTGTGATGCTGTATCACGGATCCATTTCAGCGTACACAACACTTCCTACAGTGTTTATCTCATTCACCATCTGGATGGCGTCATAGCCCTTTCTCTCACAGCAGCACTAAAAAGTATCCATCCATTGTTATGCCAGGACATTACATGCAATTTTGAAATGGACCTTGAATATATTTGAAATACTTGAAGCACTTATACATTTTAGTGAGAAATCCACGCGGAAGGTGGGTATTTCAACAAGTTCACTCAATTTGAAGAAAAAGAAAACTAACAAACTTAAACGGTGCAGGTCGAAGCATTATGCGTGATGCATCGGTGAGCTGAGATTTTAATATTTTTCCTTTTATTACCATCGCAAGATGCTTGGAATTTGTTTCTGGACTGTGTGATTTTTTTCAATCATTTTGTTATGCCAAACGCAAATTCATATTTTAACCCAATAAACATCTTTTGATGTTTAAGGAATTGGAGCTTTGTAAAATGATCTATGGTGTCTGTGGAATTCTGAATTGCACAGGTCAGTGTGCAACATATTGCGTGGATATCAATTCATTTTATGACTACTCCCATCAATGATTCTCATGAGTAATGTATAATACGAACTGGATGAGTTTGCACAGCATTTAGGCCTAAAGCCTGTCAACTCAAATCCATATCGTCCAGCATATATTTCTAGAATGGTTAATTAAATTATTACCTGTATCTAAACCCCATATGTTTCAGTGGAAAGATAACACAGATTATGGATACTAGTGTCAAAAAGAAAATGTGAAACATTTAATGTTAAATGTTAACTACACAACAAAAGCTGTGTATGTTAATAAAATCATTCTTTTTACACAAATTCCTAATAACCTGATTCCATTATTATTATGATTATTATTAAAAGCTCTATGTTCAAAAACTTCCATTTGAATTCAATGTGATAATTAGTTAGTTTAGGATACAAAGTGTAGGAAAAAAAGACCTTTGTAGTTATTACTTCTGCATCATTACATATTCATGACGCGCAACATTACATAACATCAGTGCTGAGCCTGGGCTTAGTTACATATGGTGGGTTGTTCACTGGAGTAATTAAACTTCAGACTTAATGGTATTACAGCACCTACTATTGCCTGAAACTGACTACAATTCCACTTCCTTGATAGATATGCAGCCCGACCTTATTAGGAGATATAATTAAGCATCAGTGTGTCTTACAAAGGGCGGCTTCATTCATTTCACCTACAATACTGATTAAAATTAAAAAAAAAAGAAAGAATGATTTTTTTGTTGTTTTGGTATTTTTTGTTTTTTTGGGGTAGGTGGCTGGATCCTTTTCACCCAAAAAAACCCATGAAGAAAGATGCTTAATTCCTGACGTTCCTATTTCCCATGAAAGTCAGCAAGCTGGGACTCTTCATAATTTATCAGAAACTGGCAGCGGGACATTCATCCTGTTTTTCAGGACAGAACTGAGGGACCTTATAAAGTCTGTGTTCTTTGTCATTATTTATGTGCAGCAGGCTAGAATCGGGGGCATGGCTTTATGTAATAATCATTCTTCTGTCGCTATGGAAACCCCTCACTGTAGGCAGCAAGCAAACAAACATAAGAAGGGTATAAAAAGTGAGGTCATCTTCTATATTGCCTTTTCATAGGGTCCTCACTTGTTTTGAGTTTATTTCCATCTAATGGGTATTCTGTTTTTAATGCAAATATCTTTGGGAGTGAAAAAAAAAAACATTTCTAAGACGTTCATGAATCCTGTGGTATATGAAGCAGATTCAGTTGTTCAGCTGAGTACTATGACAATATGATGGTAAATCAGTGATGGGCGGTAGCGCCGCTACATGTAGCGAAGCTATTAGTTTAACTACATTTTCTAGTAGCTTGCCTGTAGTGTCGCTGATTTCTGAATCAAA
>JAODLD010000091.1:2463821-2482541 GCA_026781065.1 Mormyrops boulengeri
TGACGTCACGTCGTGGCCTTATCTGCAAAAATATATGACACTTGTTGAATCGACAGAGAAAAAATACGTGTTTAGATATGTGCTTTGCAATACCAAGACCAAACTGTTGTCGGCGTCTAAGACATCTATCACCAAGAACCCACATTCAGGTGACTCTTTCATTTCCCTACTGCAGTAGGCTATAATGAAATGTGTGTGTTAAAAATACCCTACAGTTTGACTTAAACTGTTAGAAATTAGCGAAAGTGAGGGAATACCGTCATGTAGCGAATGTTAACCCATGCTGAATAGCAGGGGGAAACTAGCCTACAAATGGCTTTTCTTTTCCCTAGAAATTTTAAATTGATTTAAACCTATAGCCATGTCTTGCCCATTGAACACTAGAAAGTAGCTTTAAATTGGTATTAAATAGTTTGTTTACTAGAGTACTGGTTTACCTAATAATAGGCCAATAACTTTTTTTTGTTTTATTCCCAGCAGTAAGGTTTTATTTATGTTTCGATGCTTCACATAATGCAATGTCTACACTGTGTTAAATCATGGGCTGTTCTTCAATAAATGTTTTAACCAGTGTATCTGTCTGTCATTTTGCACTGATCTGGTATTAGGTTGGTACAACGTGAAATAGCTTCTGATGTAGTAAACTACTTTTGCCATATTTGTGTAACTTAGCTTGCTATATTTCTATGGGTGGTAGCTTTTGTGTAGTGAAGCTTAATTTATTGTTGAGTAACTGATAGCTTAGCTCACTACACTTTACAAGTAGCTTGCCCAACACTGTGGCAAATAAAGAATATACTAATAACAATAATAGCACATATGCCTCTTAAAGGTATAATACTTTATTGACCCCAATGGGGCAATTCTCTTATCACGTTTCCCATCCTGCTCTCCATGACACACAGTAGGTGAGAACGAGCTTGGTAGCGAAGGACAGCCACCCGTAGCAGCACCCATGGAGCTGGGGGTTAAGGGCCTTGCTCAAGGGCCCACAGATGTGTTATTGTGCCCAGGTTGGGCTCAAACCAGCATCCTTTTGATTACAGGCACAGAAGCTTAGCCCTCAGAGCCACACACCGACCCCTTAAACAAAGAATGGAGAATGCAGGAATCGATCCCACTACCTCTTTCACACTCTATAATTTGTAGCACTCGCTTAGCATTTGTTTGTTTCGTTTGTTTAATTCAATTTGTTTATTGTTGCTGCGCCGTTATACAGTATATTTCAAAGTTTTCAGCATCAGTACTAAGCCTCGGCATGGTTATACCCCGTGCCTTGTTCACTGGAGTAATTAAACGTCACGCTTAATGGAACCAGGAATCAACAGCAATCTACCATATTACCCAGAGAATAATGCTCTATGCCAACCCACTGCTATGCACAAAATGCAGGGCAGGCAGAGAAGGACATCAGTACACTTGGTAAAGCATAGATCCAAGTCCAACACCAACAAGAAAAGCAGATGGTGCATATTTTGTCAGCCTTCTTGGCACCCAATTGAACAGGTCCTCAGTATGATTCCATCTGTCCATCCATCCATCCGCCTCTCCTAGTCTGGGTCATAGTGGGCTAGGAGCATATTCCATGCAGTCCATGGAACCCCCCGGACGGGATGGCAGGGCGCACACAGAATCATACACAGCCACAAATGCCTCTTATTGGATTTCTGAGAGAAATCACCCATCCTGGTTAGGGAGTAGTTTAATTAGGTTTAATGCCTACATGTTAGCAGTGGAGCCGTTTCTCACTCCTAATGAAAGCACACCTAGATGACATCTGAGAACAGTTTTGTCATGGCTTGACATACGTTACATGAGCAACAAATTTTAAACATTACTAGTTCCACAGGCGATCGCCTAGGGCTGCCATTTGACTAGGGGGCGCAAAATAGCAAGTGAAACAGTTTGAAGAAATACCTCTGATTGCATTCTGTGAGATTACAGTTATTTACACTAGTTTTAATATTTCAGTACTTTTCTTGCGAAAGAGACGCAAGCTAGCTAGTGAGCAGCCAAGTACCCTGTGTCGGCGCTGCCTAGACCTCACACTAATACAAGCTTCGTGATCATAAGAAAATATGACAGAAACAGTTTTTCATACTGGGAGAGTCCCATAGTTGGGCGTGTTGGTCATGAATTGACAGAATCATTTAACAGGGACTTGGTGGTTCATACATTGTTATGTAACAGCTGCACATACAGAAGTGAAGTACATATTTTAATTTTAAAATATCCACCAAAACAACATTTTACAAGGGCAAGGAACCGATATACCAACACCTCAGAGTGGTCTAAAGTATTTATGTTAAAGGATTGAAAATTACAAACCAATTACTGTACTTTATCTATCTATCTATGTTTAAATTACCTTAAAGGAAAGGTTTGCAATCACATGACAGCATCCCACATCATTCACTCAACCCCAAAGCAAAATTGCTTGTCTGCAGTATACATTTTTCCAATTAAGAGATTTTCGGTTTAGCCAACCACAGACCCGATCTTCGCGACCGCCCCTAAAAACACGCCTGCAAAGCAAACGACGACCTACATTTTAACACAACACATTAACTTACTTTTCGGACGACTGATATTTCTGTCATAAGACCCCGTAGGTGTCCTTATTGCCTTTAACAAGTAGGAGCCCTTACGGAATATTCAAAATCCTGGAGTCTAGTAACCAGTAATATCACACAAGATACAGAGCAACAGTGTCAAGGAAAAATCATCACATCACAGCTGATACATATGGGGAAAAATCGCATGAAAAAAATGAATACACGTTTCGATATTATAAAATTAATGTTTTGATACTACAGTCTTAAAGAAGTATTTAATTCTTTACATTACATAGGAATATAAAACGGTTAACGGGACAAGATTTGTCGGAAACTGAGGCATTGAGCGTGTTAATGACGATAAAACCAGGCGTTTCCAATTAAACGCGCCGCTGCTGGACTGGGTAAGTACGATCTAGTTATTCATCTGTTTTGGACTAGTATTGGTGAATACTAGGCATGTAAACTTAATAAGAAAAAGGAATAAATGCATGAACGAGTACCTGAATTATGTTCCATATAGAATCTATGTCAAATACATCATTGAGGGAGAAATTGTGCGAAATTCCTGTTTGTCATGCATTTGGCACGTGCAGTTTGTTTTGGTAAAACACAAATAACGAATGGGTGTGAGATGTTCGATATCGGTAAAGTTTCCTTATCACGATTAATTAAAAGATGCAAAATCAACCTGTTAAATGCCTTTCCGTCGCCGGGTCTTTTCAGCGCATCATGCACCAAAGCTTAATGAAATTACTAGGAGGATATAGCGTATACACATGATTAAGCTATATACACATTATTGCAAATGGCTTGTCGTTATATCACACACTGATTATAACTGTAATGCATTGTAATATAATGTTATAATAAACGCAATAAGTTTATTCACTGAAGAGGCGTTTCTTTAAAAGGTGACATGACATGTGACTTTAGGCACTGTAAATAAGTTAGCCTATATAAATACGAATTATCTAGTTTAAATGTCTGTCGCTCTTTACCTCTTTTTAGGATGGTTTGGATTCCGCCTCAGTTGGGCATAAATAGGGCTTCGTCACGTGACCAGACGAACCTGCAACTGCTGCTCTACGTCATCTGACCTGAATGAGGAGACTCTCTGGGGGTTAGAAGACAGCGGGGTGAAGTCAGATAAACTGGGCCAGCAGTCAAAATGGGCCAGATAAGTCTGAAGCGTCTTTCCCCTATAAATTCCAACAGCCCATCCCTGAAAATCAGCTCGTAGCGAGTTCAGATAACGCGCGACCGTTAAGCTTTTCCCGGCTAAAGTAGAGCCAATCAGAATAGTTGTTACTGAGATCTGGTATAGAAGCACATGATCAAAAAACAAGATTTTATTGGACTATAGTCACAGGTACATCGCTAGTATATCATACGGTAAGGTCATGCTCTGCAGCTTGTATTGATACTAAGGTTATAATTAAATCTGTCATAATAAAGTGTACTTAATTGTTATGTAATCGTGTCTATGATATACTAGTACAGTAACATAATTTAAATCGGCAAAATTATATATTTTTCTTTTTAACATTGTTTTTTTTTTTATCTGCCCCACTTTTCCAGACTAGTTAGAAAAAGTGGATCATGTTTCACGTAATACGGGGCAGTTTTATACGTCTCCCAAAAAGAGAAAAATTACATATTTTACATTATAGACTCAACTCCTACATATATATACAAGAAGTATATGTGATAATATAATATATAAAAATAATCGATTATATATATACATTTAACTGGACACAGGAAAGAATAGCTGTCAACTTCTTTAAATTCATTTTAGAGCACAATGGCACCAAGGCAGAGAGGGATAGCAAAGAAAGTCAGAAAGGAGAAGGGACAGCGGCAGCTGAACACGTGGAGTGAGGAACTGATGGCTGCAGCGATTAGTGAGTACAAGCAACGGGAGCAGGAAGGGCAGATGCCAAACCTGAGACTCTTGGCACGGGCCTGGAATGTGCCGAAATCTACACTCCAGCGCAGAGTGAAGGGCAAGGTTCGGGGCCATGAGCACTCAATGGGGAGAAATCCTGTACTCACAAAGGAGGAAGAAGAGATGCTGGCAAACTTGATCAAAACCTTATCAAAAAGGGGGTTTCCAATGAGAAAGCCAGATGTGCAGAAGTTGGCTTTTCAATATGCGGCAGCAAATGGCATCCGGGGCTTCTCAAAAGGAAAAGGAAAGGCTGGACATTACTGGTTTGAAGGATTCATGGCAAGAAATCCAAGCCTCAGCATGAGGAAGCCCGAAGCTCGTTCTGCGTGTTTTAACTCCACCGTCGTTCAGCAGTGGTTTGCAAACTATGAGGAACTGTTGTGTGAACTGGAGATTCAGGATGTGCCGTCGCACATCTGGAACTGCGATGAAACTCGACTGCGGGATCACTTTACCTTGTCTAAGGTGGCTTTAGAACTTGGTGCCCCCTGTTACCATTTAACGGCAAGTCTGAGGGGTGAGACGACAACTGTTCTGGCCAGCCTAAATGCTTCAGGACAGTATGGTCCCCTCTTAATAATCTTTAAGGGGAAACGGCTCAGGGCAGAATGGCTGTTAGGGTCTCCAGACAACTGTATGGTGAGAATGTCAGAGAGCGGTTGGATAAACTCTGACCTGTTCTTGGAGTGGGGCAGGCAGTTTGTTGCCATGCTCCCAAAGGATGACCTCCGACCACATGTGCTTCTGCTGGATGGACACAGCAGCCATGTTTTCAATCTGGACTTCCTCACGCTAATGATGAACTCCAACGTGCATGTAGTATGCTTTCCATCTTACGCCACACGCATTTTACAGCCAGCAGAATGGTCCCTCTTCAAAAGCCTAAAACATAATTGGGACCTGGAAGGCCAAAATTTGACCAGGCAGACTGGAAGAAAGAAGCTCCAAAGGACAGACTTTTTTGCCGTTTTCACCAGAGCATGGGAAAAGGCAGCAGTTCCACACACCGCTCAAACTGGGTTTAGAGGAAGTGGTGTTTACCCGGTCAACATAAATGCCACCAATCACTTTTGCCCAAGCATAACGACAGAATGGGTAATGGATCCTTCACATAACACTACCCAGGACTCATCTCACTGCCCTCCGCCAAGCGCTCTTCAGCACGGACCACCACCATGCACTGCTTCATCCAATGGAATATAGATGATAGCTACTTCCCCATCACCCAGTCATGAAGCTGATATGGAAACTGCAGGAACCATCTTTGCAGACTTTATCACCATGGCCCAATCTCAATGCCCACACCCACGGACTCTCAAACTTTGAGGTGCGGTCCCACAGTCCTTGAGGGTTTAGGGCTGTCCTGCTGTCAAATTGTGAACTGCACGAGGGCTCTCTCACAGACATTATGAGCCGTTTATGCACACTCGCCAAAAGTCAGAATTTCTGTGAACTTTTGCCTGAGGGAATTACCCACAATTCATAGTGCTGCGATATAAAACACAAGCTTACCAGGGGAAGCGTGGAAGCATAAACGGCGAACAAACCATTTGTTTAAAGTTTGTGTAATTATGCTATTTTGACAAAAAAAGAATAAATTGATTATTTGACAATTACCTCTCACCCACTCTATAAGGAAAATGCCTGCAACACATTCAAATTAGGCAGTTGGTCATTTAAGCATCTTGGTTGTGAAGAAAGTCCTAATCTTAATGTATAAAGTCCCAAATTCACAATAATAAAGAACGTTTTGGTGTTGTCAAGGTAACGTGATATGTCGCAACGTGCTGTCACATTTCTATTCATACAATTTTCAGCCCTTGCAGCTTCTTGTACTTAATCACTTACCAAGTGACATCAATCAGGTCTGTGAGGGTTCAGGGCTAATGCTGCGTTCCATTTGAAATTGGAAGTTGGAATTTCCGAGTTACAAGTCGGAAATTTCAACTGAAACACGCCCTGAAGTCGGAAAACAGTCAGAGGAACCTCTGCAACCCTGACCTCATAATTCAAGATGGCATCACCCTTCATCAACAGAAATGAAAGCTGTAGTTTTATACCGTTTATTAGCACTTATGTCTTACTTGTGTTTCATTAAATCAGTCATACACACAATACTGTCCAACCGCTATTTGTGGACATCTTGCTATGATGTTTGTGTGTGCAAAATACTGTGTAATGCATTGTTATCAACTGGTATTGCTAACAATGGATCACAATAAGCCTGGCTAGAACCGGTATCGCTAAATGGCTTTCCGACTTGTTATATTGGAACACAGTTAACTCGGGTGAGACATTTCATTTTTTTCTTTTGATGTGATAAGGGAAAAGATTGCAGAAAAGTAGCTATCAGATATGGGTTTTTACATTTGCGTACTGTTGCGATGAGCACTAAAAATCAAAACAGCAAAAAGTGTCCGACTTTCCCTGTATTCACCTTAGTCCAAGTGATCCTCATCCTTGCGTATAACACGTTGATCTTCTTTGACCTGATTGGACACTCCTGGTTGCGCCTGGTGACAAACTTCTTAGTTGCAAACCTCCCTGTGGCTGATTTGCTGCGTAACACCTTCTGTCTGCCCTTCACATGGATGTATAGCCTTTGTATGGATGTTTGCTCAGGGTCTCGTCATGAATGTCTCCATGGTGATGTAGAATGTTACTGCACAGGACAAATAGAAGTATATTGTCTTTGCTTTGCCGTTTTTGGAATGATCTGGAGAATCAGCGCCGTTCTAGCAGGTCCACTCACCTTCTTTAGAGAACATGCAACATTTGACATTTCCTCTGAGGAAGCCACCCAGGTCTATACAGTATGCTGCTGAAATATGAAATTAGCGATGCAGGGCATGTGTAGGCCTGTGCTGCGCCACTGAAATGTGACATTAGAACATGAATTACTTGTGGAATTCGCATCACAGCACTCTGCCGAGGACAGGTGCCCCCTGCCTCATGCCTACTATGATATGCTTCCGGTAACGAGAAACCAGCGGCATAAAGTTTTTGAAAATGGGTGCACGAACGGCATAAAGAGCCTTTGCTGAATGTCGAGACCGTGGTGGGATCGTGCTTTCACACATTCCACACAGATTCTAGGAAATAAATAGTACCAGAAAAGCAGTGTGTCTCTTTAACAATTCACGGACGCTGCCTGAATGGGTTTTCTGTTCTTTTACATGCAGATGAACTAAAATTGATTGAAGCCTAAGTCAAAAGAAAAAGATAGGAAGCTATTATTTTTTTTACAGATGTATCAACTAGGGGAAGCTCTTTGTCAGAATTTGCTTCATGAATATATGGCAAAGATATGAGGTGTGACCAGCTGTTATTAATAGCTGACTGCAGAGATGGTAAAGTGTTAAATCACTTAAATAAATGTTGTGAATAAATGCTGAATTTGCACTTGTGAATAATAATGAAAAAAATCAGTCACTGGATATTCAGCGCACCTATCTACCTTGCATATGCTTACCATTATATATGGAAGTAAACACAAAGACATACATGCCCCAAGGAGAGAAATCTTCTAACATGCTTAAGTAAGCAAACACTGACCAAAGTCTACATCATGGAGCACAGCATTGGTGAATGACACACAAGGGTTACGAAAAACTCACAATAAATTAGCTAATTGTACAGGGGTGTGTTGTGCAATATTTAAACATGATGCCAAAGGATCACTGGTTTACTGGTTTTAATGACATGACATGCCTTAAACGAGGCTAAACATGGTTTTCATTACATGAAAACAGGGATGTGGTTTATTCATGAAGGTATTTCCAGTAACCATTTATGCAGTCAGGACCAGAGGGACCTGGTACCTATCCTGGGAAGTACAGGGCTCACACGCACACACACACACACACAGTGCACATATTCATAGCTCTGTGGGGATTGTCCATTCATTTATATGCGAAAAACCCTAATCCCAGTCACGACACCCTTAACCCCCACCCAGCCCCAACCTTATCCATAAGTAGCCAAACAAAACACAAGACCTTTGGCATGTTTACTTTTTTTGATTGCATTCACAGATTTTTATAAAATTGAAATTATTCTTGGGGGGGGGGGGGGGACCAAAAGATGTCTGCATGAGGTAAAAAGTTACAAGTTTAGAATCACATGGTGGGAAAACCTGGTCCCACAATGGTATAATAAAAAAACGCATGCGCACACACACACATGCCGCACACAGGAGTAAAGACACCCGACTCAGAGTCACCCATTCATGTGAATGGCATGTCCTTGGTGCTACCAACACCCCAGCTAAGCTACAATAAATTTAATAAAGGATTCCAGAGATATTATTACATGTTTGTTAAAGTATTTACAGTCGTGTTTTAACCACAACACAGAGATTCTGGTCTGGCTGCATAGTAATGAATAAATTAAAGAAACTATGAATCTATTTCCCATAGGGCACCGTCTTACTGGGTGGGCTCCATGGAGGGGGGGCCTCCAGCAGAATGGAGTCGATTCTCCTTTGTCTCCTCTCTCGTCGCCTCTGACGCTCCTTCCGTAGCTATAAAAAACGATGAAACAGTGACAGCACACTCATTATTAACATTTATATAACTGCCAAGTACATCGCTAATATTTCCTCTCCACATTGAGCGAGTTCCATTCCAACCATCAGGTTGCTAAGTGAAAGAATCGCTAAGTGAAAACCACGGTAGCCTAGGCGTAACCGCAACCATGCTTACGACTTTCATATGGATTTCATTTATCCTTCATGAGGTGGACATTTTTCACAACATTTTGTACATCGCGCTTCAAAGGACTCTCTCACTCCGATATGCATTGTTGTCAGGTGCGCGAAATTTGGTCGTGAATGTGCGCTACTAATGGAAATGGGTTTTTTCTGTGACTGGTCCCTAACCGAGGTAGCCGCTAAACAAGAGTTAGTCGTAATTATTAGTAACGGATTAATAAAAATCAGTGATGCACTGGCATTCTGTCCCCCCCAACAAAATCTGAAAATATTATTACAGTAAATGTAGCAATTATATTGAAAATGCCAGGGTGGAATTTGTCCAGTATGCAGGAAATCCCTACTCCCAAACCATGTATATAAATGTAAAAATTCATAAAGAAGGGAATTACTGTTTGTTTAGCAATGTGTGCCATCATGTATAAACCCAAATAGCCAAACTAGCAATTAAACACTTTGCTTGTGAGTAAACAGTTAGTCATCATTGCCAAAATGACAGTAATTATTATCAAAGAGTCGGGAATGTTAGAGTGATTCTGAGGATGTAGTTCCTGGCTACTCTGATCCGGTGCCCCGCAAACGCACCATCCACATCTCATACATCTCCAGGGCCATTCTGTTCTTCTCCTCTTTCTCATATTTCTCCTCCTCTTCCTTTATCTTCTTCTGCCGACGCTCCAACTTCACTTTTTCTTGAATAATCTCCTTCTTTTTTTCACTCCTAAATATATTTCAACGAAAAAAAAAAAATCCGCCCAATAACTAAATCGAGAATGAGACAGACATTACAGAGATGCGGTGGGACACATCCGGACCCGCAAGCCTTCTCCTGTATTTTCTTTTTCCCTGAGGCCTGCCTCCCATCTGCGGTGAAGCTGTGCGTGTCAGGATGCCGATTAACTTGTCTGGGGGTCCTAGGCAAACGTCAGCATGGACACTAGGAGGTCGTCTCTCAGCCTTAACCGATCTTTTTGAGCCGAAAGCGGTAAAACTTGCCGATTGAGGGATGGGGGGGGGTGCCGGCACATCGACCTATTTTATAAGTTTAACTGCTCCATTTGTTCCTAAAGGGGCCCCAATACCTGCCTAGGATAGCCTATGTGTTAATCTGCCCTGGTGTGTGTGTCAGTCCCCTGCCTCTTGCCCTGTACTTCCAAGGAAAGGTTTTGGGTTCATCTCGACCCCTTTGGATATTTGGGTGGAAGATGGACTGATGTATTTACCATCCTGTGAATATCAGTACATACCCTGTTAACACCTGTAGACAGAATATGCAGCATACTACATCAGTGTCACTCTCATCCACATCCCATAATACCAAACAAATGTAAACTGTACCTGGTCCTAATTGACTATAATTTGCCCTCTGTCATGACTTACTCTGTGCCATTATCTTCTGACCTTCTTCAAAGGTATTCAGCAAACGGCACATACAATGTTCCATCGAGTCACATGCACCCAGATAGCTCTGCCTTACCACTTGCTGAAGGCTGACGTACACTCCCTCTTCCTCATCTCCGTCTGCTCCTCCTGGTTCTGCTTCAGCCTGCTCTCGCTCACCTTTTCCATCTGCTGCTTCTCCTTCAGACATTTGTCCTGGTCCTGTTTCCACTTCTCAAAGACCTTATGCGAAAGAAAGTGAAGTCAGACGTTAAAAGGAGTCACAGCGAGACTCAGGGATCAGTCTGACTGACGGATGAGCCACGTGCCTTTTTGGCCTCTACTCTCTTCTCCTCCTTCTCGTCTGTTTCCATCTGCTGCTTCCTGATCTTTTCTCGCTCTGCTCTCATTTTTGCTTTCGTGATTTCTGCTTTCTTTTCCTTCCAGGCTTCAAAAGATCCTTTGGCTTCGCCCATTTTATCCAGGGCTTCCTGTGCGGCAATATGAGAACAGGAATGCCGAGCTGTGAGGCAAAAGTGCAATTTTTCTCCCATTACAGGCTTTTCCTCTGTTTCCGGAACTGGTCAGGTTTGCTTTTACCCAACCTGTCCCCTGCGATCTAGCGTTAATAAAGATTATTTTTCTAGACTGATGGAATCCAGAGCAACTAGGACCTTTATCAGAGCATGACAGACAATTTAGCTACCATTTTCATAAATCATAACACCAAAAATTAATAAAATAAACAGCTTTTACAAACACACAAAAAAGCTATTGGCTCTATTAGGGACACCCCTTTGTATTAAAAAAAAAACATGATTTTTTATTTATTTTATTTTTTACACAAAGGCCTTATAGACAAATTACAAGGAATAATGTTCTAACAAGGAGCAAAATCACACATAGATGAATGAGTCAGAACATTAAAACAAACAGCAGAGGGCGTGGTGGTTAAGGGCAGAAGATCATTTGAGAGCCACCAATTCAAAGGGGGGGAATTTCAATCTCATGGACCAAAAAAAAATTTGCTTGGTCTGGGTTGGGGGTTAATATGATGCAGTTTCATGGGACCCAAAATCTCTAGCAGTGCCCATGGCGACCAGCTGTTTAAAATAAAACAAGTGAAATCATTCATTACCTGAATCTTTTTCTCTGCTAGTGTTTTCTCTTCTTGTTTTTTAATCCTCAATATTTCCTTCATTTTCTGATCTTTACTTTTTAGCCACTCCTGTAAACACAACCAATACCAAACAGCAGGAACACGACGGCAATAAATTACTCTCACCATGAGATTCAAGATGATTCAATCGTGATTTAAGGTTGATCTAGGAAAGGATGCAAGTGTCTGGGAAGGGGAGGGGTGACTTGTCTGCTGATCATACATGTTCCTACCTGGTACACCGTGGCCCTCAGTGAGTCAGCATTTTCAGCCTGGGATTCTTTAGTGTACACTTTGTCATCCAAAACTTTCAGCGTCCCCAGGTATCGAGATTGTGCTGTGTGTGGCCGGCAGATTTGGGTCCTCTGAGATCTGGCCGTGCAGGAACTTGTCGGCCTTAAATTCACACAAACATCCACTCATATATGCACAATAAAACAGACTGATGACACTGCATGCAACCCTTAAGGCAAATGCCAAATAAGAAATACTGGTATCTTTGAGATTGGCTCTGGTTATCCAGTTCCGAGAAAAAGATTCTAAAAATTGCAGCATTTTCCCTCAAAAACAACACATGGTAAACTTGGTCAAATGCAGTGGCAGCTAGTGGCTTAAACAAAGGAAGCTGGAAGATGATACATTGTACAATTTTACAACAGTGAATTTTTCCGAAAAAGAGAGAAAATGTGTTTTCAAATGACAATATTATTTTAGTAATTAGTTATTTTAAAATGACTTGTTTCATAATTAAATCCCAAAAACAGAGGATATGCTACCACCTCTGACTCTATGGACCAGCCACCTCTGATCGAATGATGCCCATCATGTTCCGGAGACCAGCGAGGAGACACCCACACATGCAAATGCTCACCTTTCCCTGGCCTTGTAGGAATCTTCTGCGACACAGCTCTCCATGTTTCCGCTAAGCTGGGATCCATCTGCAGTGTCCTCCTGGATGAACGACCACACACAGCCATGTTATCCTTACTGTGCAAGCTGTCATGCTCCTATTGCTGAGGCAAGACTAATGGAGAATGGAGAACAAGTGTTCCAGGTGCTGCCCGTAACCCAGCGTTGCCCTCTATAAATTTCCCAGTCTTCGGACCAAACTCACTAACTGATATTTTATTTCATTCTCACCTGCTTCTCTTCAAAGGACGTGCTATTTTTTTGTGAATTTTCTTCTTCTCTATCTTCCAAAGCACACGACTCTAAAAGGATTACCACAAATAAACGCTTCAAACACATAAGAACAAATTCATTTTACAGTTAACGCAACACTAACAGACAAGCTTGCAAAGGGTCACAACGTTTAATGTGGCTTCTGAGAATGAACTCCTCACCTTTACTCACTGAGCCAGCTGTGGATTCGTGGACAGGACTGACAAGCTGGTCTTCAGCAGAAAGCGTCTGTGTGCTGAACTTGGGTGAAACAGAGACGTCCTCTCTGGGAGCCCTCTGATAAGTATGGACACGACAGGTCATCCCAGAAAGACCTACTCTTGGAAGACTGACCATATTCATATTATCTTTGTAACTAATCAGTCCATAATATTAAATGATATAGTCACAGAAAAAATGCACTGATTCCAACCACCTTACATAGATAAAGTTCTCCTGCCAACCCATTTAAGCAAGTGGGTGATTTTTATTATTTTTTTTATGGTAAACTAGGTCCTGAGGTCTGTTTTACGAAACAGGATTTCTTGCTTAGCTGGATAACTTGTTGCTGTTGTTGTAGATGGTGCTCTTGGTTTGCTTTGGGGCATGCTTGGAGCCCTTTATTGAACAGAGAGCACCATCTAGTGGTGTCAGAAAATACAGCAAATGGTTCATGAAGCTTTGTTTGGCCATCACTATTGGTCTGGGCTAAACATACTCTATCTCTGTTCACTTACATTTAGCCCAGACTACATTCAACAAGCTATCTTGCTAAGGAAGAAATCCTGCTTTGTGAAATAGGCCCCTGGTCTTTAGCTACATAGTGCAGGGGCATAGATTTCAGGCCTGGTGGAGCACCATTTTCATAAAACCCCAGGAAAACTCCCACTGCTCTCATTGTGAGCAAAACCTTTCTAGGTGCAGAGTGGCCCAGAGATAGATTTGAAACACGCCAATTTACTAGGCATGAAGGGTCTTACCTGAGGACTAGAGTTGTGGAAGGCCCTGTTTGTGGTGCTGACCATCTCTGTGGGGGACAGGGGGATGGACACAGATGATGTGAGAGGCCT
This sequence comes from Mormyrops boulengeri, assembly GCA_026781065.1. Taxonomy (NCBI): domain Eukaryota; kingdom Metazoa; phylum Chordata; class Actinopteri; order Osteoglossiformes; family Mormyridae; genus Mormyrops; species Mormyrops boulengeri. The sequence continues at coordinate 2,477,812 of JAODLD010000091.1, forward strand.
CTCCAGCAGTGACTCGCTCTCCGTGTTAGTGGGGAACTTCAGGATCCTCTGACGAGGCTTTGGTTTGGGCAACTCATCTTCCATAATACTACCTACAAAAGATATACATTCAGGATCCAGGTATATAAAATAAGGCTGGCATTTGTCCATCAAGAACAATGGTAACCTTAATGAAAATGATAATGTTGATGATGAACTGACTTTTCCCTCTATCTTTAGTCTTTGTTTTTTCCCCCCACTACCCTGCAACCTGTTCCTTTGTTGTTAGAGAACTGTCCACCAGGTGGCAATATAAACCACTTTAAGGACATGTTATTACAAGCAAATTAAATTACTGTTTGTGTTTAAAACCAGTTAAAACAGCAATTAAAAACAATTGTGTACATCACAAGAGAACTCTAAAATGTTCATGAGGCAATAAGTTTATTAGGCTACCAGAACCTTTGGAGCTGGTCTGCAATGTGCTTGGTTCGTTGGGCTGGAGGCTGGAATCTTCATCACCTACAGTTCTTGTCACTGGTCTGACTTTGCCAATGTCATGGGGAGAAGGTGAAGGGGATTCCCACTGACCCCTCTCCAAGGTCGGAGGCTCCTTGGACTCCAGGATACTGCTTCTAGAGTGAAACGACTGTACGGAATCACTATGGCTACCATCCGGACCATTGTCTACAGGTGCCTCTGGGCTCTCCCTCAGTTCCGAGACTTCTGGGGGTGGGGAAGACGTCTTTTTCTTTGCTTTCAGAAATGATACTCGCTTGGGTTTCACGTTTTCATCCTCGTCATCAGAGAGCCTGAAGTCATTGATTTTGGATTTCTTTTTTTCCAATTTCAATGCCCCAGTCTTCTTTTGTTTGGAAAAATGTAGCAGTTCCTTAAATATATCTGGGGGAGAGAGAGTTCAGCGTAATGTGTTATAATGCTTCAACAGAATCAAAAGAGTTCATTCGTATTGAAAAACACACCGAAATTTTTACCCTCTTTGATACATAAAGAAAATTATAAACTGCCACAATCTACACCGCTTATTAATTTATAGATCCACCTATCCATCCATCATTCAATCATCTATTGTAGATAGGGTTCACTGGGGCAAATTCCAAGGGTTGGGTACACCCTGGATGGGATGGGGCAGCATTTAGAATTTCCTAATATCCTAATTATGCATCTTTGGACTGCAGCAGGCATGGGGAACATGCAAAATCCAGACATGTTAGAGCAAAGGTGGGATTCGAACCCCCACTCTCGGTGGAGCGACATGACTGTCGTAGCCATTGAGCAACACTGCCACCATACCTGGTAAAGGATGATAAAATTGCACAAAACGAAACATAAATAAAACACAACTTAAAGCTAATTTTTTTGCCATTTTCAAATGCTATAAGACACTTTCATTCCTGCTACAAACTAGTTAATTAACAATATATTAGCAACTACAAATGATGTAGCACCAATAATGAGAAAAATGAACAGTAACACAGACAGCAAATAACACGAAACAATAAATAACACATAATTTGAAGCAGAGTAATAGAAACTCTCACCATCTTCATCGTCAAAGTCATCTGAGTAAGAGAACCTTTCCTCGTACGTACTCCTCTGAGCCCTGGCTGAGATTGCAGCCTGTAATTCGTCCTGTTAATGCAGACAGAGTCAGCTATCTGTTTCAGTGTTCAAACTGGCTATACAGGAGGATTTAAGCTCATTTTCATATAGCGCAGGACTGTTAAATGTATATATAACAATGGGCTATTCAAAGGCATAGCCACGATTACGTGTATCACATTTTAATGACGTTTCTTTTGTAACAGTCAAGGAAGCATTAGAGGGGTCTACAATCGACACCACACTTATAGCGTTACATGTTTAAAAATCGTCTTATCAGCATCATATGTGTCTTTTGCACCTGAAACGTGGTTCTTTTGGAGGTTTTGCGGCTCCTTGTGTACGCCAGCATGGTTCCCAAAGACATGTCTTCCATCTTCTGGCTAATGAGTGCTGCAGTTTAATGCTGTACGTTGCTAATCTTCCAATAACATCAATACGACAGACAGCAACCGCCCCAGGGCACGTATTATTTATCGTATTGTAAGACAGTAATTCTGTAAGCTTTGTACGGCTGTTTAACACATGGTAAGTATTTCTTTTTAATTAGGTAAGTTACAGGCTTGTTTACTATAAGAAGCAGGCTAATGCCTTGGGTACATAATACATTTGCTGCGCTTACCGTTATTTCACTGGAAGACTCGGCTAAAAACCAAGGGACAAATCCATCAATTTTGGTACATTTGGTGACCAGCTAGGTAGCTTATTTTTAAAAGAAATTTCTTATATACCTGCTGAAATTATAAGAGACTACAGAGTGATATGAGTTTTTTGCTTGGCTGTTTCTAGGTAACGGACTGCGGCGGAAGTATTCCCGTTTGTTTCTGGGAATTGGAGGAAATGGCCACGCGTAGACGCGAACACAATAGCACGCATTGACGCACGCGTAGACGCGAACACAATAACACGCATTGACGCACGCATAGACGCACGCGTTGACGCACGCGTAGATGCGCACACACGCACGCGCTTTTTATGTCACCTGCTGCTAGGGGCAAAAAAACACCGGCGCGTCCGGTCAGCATATCTGCGCAGGTGCAACGCAATCATAGCAATCATAGAAATCTTTCCGTTTCTTTCGAATTCATTATATATTTATTGCTTTCATTTATTCTGACTCATTTTATGCCGGTGTATTTAAAGGAATTAATTAGTTTTTGCAAAAAAATCAAACGGCTTGTTAAGGTCAATACCCGTGAATTTTTATTTTTGTTTTAAAGGTATTTTGTTTATAAGTCAGACCACAAGTTTACCAAAACGCTTTTATGGAATACATTCACAATAGTTTTCACAAGTCCCTATTTGGTGATTCAGTCGAAATACTGAATAATTTAATAATGTGGTTAAGTAAGACCCACACTCTTAATGAAATGTAAGTCAAAGAAGATTTCGGTCATGGTCTAGTGGTGCGATCATGTATTTGATTTATAATCAATGTCTGGAAAAGTTAATAGCTCAATGATGTCCCTAGATTGCCTGGGGATAACATAATCAATACCTGTGAATTCCTGACAATAGCTTAATCAATAAATGGGCACTCAAAAGAACAGCACAATGAGCTCATTGGGATTTCTGGGAATTCCTGAGAGAAAGATAATGATATAATTAGTATTTTTGAATAACCCTGTGGTTAGTGTCTTGTGGTGTGTTAAGACTCTGAGCTGTAAGTGTAATGTTAATGGCTTGAGACACACTAACTGATGTACCCTCAGTACTCAGCCTGCGTCACGTGACATTCTGACATCATTAGTAGGTGGAACGTTGCTCACTGCCTATTTCCTTTATGTCTGAAATCATGTGTATTATTAACTTTTGAAAGCTAGTATATATCCATTAGCTTTCATCTTTAACATCTGTCCAGTACTATTACTATTGTCATATTTTTGACTCACCATTTTATCTATACCAGTGTAATATTTTTCCTGCATTAATAGCATTATGCGTCTTTCAAATCATCAGCTAAAGTTATATGCATCTGAATAAGTTTTTACAAGGGGCAGATTAACTTAAATGGGGGCCCAAGGCTGAAATCATTATGGACACTCAGGTGTTGCTGATTTAAGTAACATGTAAGGTGTGGTGGGGCCTGTAATTTTTGTATAATTTTGACCTGGGGAATGCTGGCTTATTATATGTAACCTGGACAGTCTGCCAGGGAACCCATTTTACCGTTTTGTTACCCTGTGATTTACCAGAATTACGTTATTTGTTGGCACTCTACAGGAAGTTCAATGAAATGGCAATTTTTCAGAAACAGAGCTCACGACCCTACAAATTTCATTGTAAGTATTTATTCTACGGAATTCCCTGTGTTTTGGTTTCGGCTATTCTAGCATAAACTCTGGAATTAGTGAATATCAAAGTGTGACTTTCAAAGCGCCAGCCGCAGAACAAACTGAGATGTGCTTTGGGCAGGGATGTACCCCTTTCCCTTAAACATATTCTGCTCTGAGTTTAATAAATTGTCTGGCTCTGCCGTATGGTGTCTGTCTTTACTCAGCTGGGAGACATTCTCATCCTCATACTGACATAAAGTAACAATGCTTGTCACTGAAATATGATCTTATAATCATAACTATTTTGTATATTTCTGGAACTGATTAGTATGGGGCTCGCTCATGACATAACGATAGAAATTATATATATCGTGGCAACGTTTTAATATATTGTGGGAATGAATTAATAAAATGTGGCCACAATTTTACTAAAACAAAAGGAATGAATGAATAAAACATCACAATGATATATACAATTTTTATCTCGATGTCTTGAGCGGGGCTCCATAGATTAGTGGTACAATTAGTGATTCCCTCACAATAAAGCCAACTTTTACTTACTTGGTTTATATGCATGTTTGTTTATAAAAACCTTTTATCAAGCTAAATAGCTTATTTTGATACATGTTATGCTATGAATTCAGAACATATGACATTTAAATATTTATTTATTTTGTCACCAAATGAAGTGAAATTGAACTGGTTGTTTTAATATTAATGATGGATTAGTTTGACTGGAGCCAAAAATAACTTTTGAAAAAATATGAGTAAAGTATCTCCAGGGCGCCCGGCGGCGCGGGGGGGGGGGGGGGGGGGGGGGGGGGGGGGGGGGGGGGGGGGGGGGGGGGGGGG
>JAODLD010000091.1:2484511-2506389 GCA_026781065.1 Mormyrops boulengeri
GGTGCATGTGTTAAGTGTTGTGAAAAAGTGGACATGGTATTGAGGCACGCGTTAAAATGATTGGAAAAAACTGTAATATATGCCATTTTACAATAAATTGAATTTTCCAGAACCATTCTTGTCAGGCTTTTGCAACTTTTATCTAAAAAAAGGAAAGGGTCAAGAATGGCCCTGTATCAAGGTATGGATTCGGGCAGCTGTGTACTTAGACTCAGTATAAATTAACTTCTTCCGTTTTTCTTTTTTTGTACAGTCAGTTATTCACGCTGCTCTTTGGACACTCGATATGCGTTTCGTTCCAGGTTCTTCTTGTCACATTTTTTGTAAACAAATAAAACTCTGGTCACTGTTTAAGATACAGCCCTGGGTGAGAAAAACTGTGGAAATGTTACTGTTTGCCTTATTTATAGCAGGCTCTGATGGGCACAGTTTCCTGAATGCAGGGACATAACACAATTGTTATTTTTGTCTGGATTACAAAACAATGCAAGTAAGTGTGCTAACTAACACATGATGTAGTCTAACACACTGCTGTAAGTTAGAAATACAGACGCTCCTCTACTTACAAACTTTCAACATACGAACCTTCAGACATACAAACGAAGAGTCCAAATTGTGTGCACTGGGCTCCCGTTTCCTGTCCACAACATCAATTTTTTTTTTCTGCGCGCCAGTTCCGCCTAGTATGACTTCTGGCCGCTACTCCCGCCGCGCAGCAGTGTAGTGTGCATACTCCCAGCATCCTAGTTCTTAGTACTTGCGTATGCCCTTAAAATGATGTTGAATAACGACTTACGAACATTTCAAGTTACGAATGGCCCTTCGGAATGTATCTCGTTCACATGTAGAGTAGCGTCTGTATTCTTCACTGTACGCCTACAGTACCACACATGTTTTCATTTATATTTTCCATAAATTGCTATTTTAAATATTCTATTGTATTTCAGAAGACATCCACTTTTTAGTTTATGCGGATTAAATATGTACCTGTATCGGACACTTTCCAAAACTATTTCCACACACTGAATAACATCATTTTCATTGATATTCAAAAAACTAAATTGTGTATTAAAAACAAAATGTCTATAAACAGTAGATATAACATATTATATATAGTTTATATAATAGCAGCATCAGATGAGGACAGGAATTGAAGCTAATGTTCAACTTAATTGTCTTGGTTCCTAAAAGGAGTTGCTAAAATGCTTAATTTATTAATATTTAAAATTATGCACATGTTGATGCATACTGAGAGGAAACTAAAAGTAATGAAAGTAAATCAAACTTATTTTTTATGTTATTTCTTGGATGATTACTGTGGAAAACACAATATATGAAAAGAAACAACCCACTAAATGCACAGGAATAGGTTTCTAAACCCACCGACTCTGACAGCAACATTCCGGGCTACAATAGTTATGAATGTCAGAATCGCTTTGTTTAAGGCAGATTCCAAATAAAAGGGAAAATCACTTTAAACACAATGTAAACACCGGTTCCTGCGCTGCGCCCGTAGCTGACAGACGGCAGGTGTAAACAGTTTGCCTAAGATTTAGAGTTCTCGTGTTTAAAAAGAAAAGCCAATTGCGGCTAGTCAAAGCAGTATCACTGGGATTCCTCTCGGCGGCCTTCCTAACAGACTACCCTGACCTTCAGACTGCTCCCTCCCCCACACACTCACCTTCAGAGCAACCACAAGGACTTCCAGTGGCCTGTACTACGAAGCGGGGTTACTGGCTTATTGGGGTAACTTGTCGGATTTAAGGTAGTCTGAGTCTCCGCCTTAGCTCCGTGTGTGGAGTTACCAAATTGTCCATAGGTGTGCATGTTTGAGTGAATGTTGTGTGAGTGTGCCCTGTGATACGTCAGTTCCCTGCCTTGTGCCAATAGGCTCCAGACCTTCCATGACCTTGAATAAGATGGGAGGTGAGGAAAAAAAAGGATGGATGAAGTCCACTGTGCAACTTGAACATCTGGGAATGCTTTCACCCCTCTGCATTATCTACAGTAACTATAGCAGGTCTGGTGTGTTCTGCCTTGAGTTTCAGACACACTCATGGGAGATGCTTCTGCAATTTTGGTTTAACCCGGTAGTCTCCTCATCGGTTACTTTAGCTAAGCAGAGTGAACATTGCAGCTCAGCCTCCGTGTTTAATGTCGACCCTTTGCCCGCTGCTAAAATAACACTTAACTTCAGAATGGTTCTGTAAAAAACAATAAGGAGGACTGCAGCACTCTGTAAGAATTACTTCTACACATCGACAGGTCATGCGTCAACTGTTTTACATTTTTCAGCCTTCAGCTATTTGTTGCTACAAGGATTTTATGAATATTTTGATATTGCAGCCTAAAGGACAGTTACACTTCACTGAGCGCCTTTTTGCACACCTTCGTCTTATCTTTGTCTTGTTTTAGTTTGACTTTAGCTTCAATATGAATAATACATTTTTAAATTTCAGTACTTTGTTATTTTATTAATTTTTTTTTTTGCGCTATTGATGTCTTGTCTTAATCTTCCCCTTCTGTAATACTGCCTCTTTTTTGTAATAACAAAGTAGCACAGACAGTCTTGGAGAAATTTTTCATCACACAACTCACTTCCAAAGTACACAAACTGATTTTCAGCATAATCTTCATAATCCTACGACGTAATCATCTGGAAGACATTTTGTATTACGTTTCTGCATTTTTAGGGTGACATTTTTACAGGCAAAGATACTTAATCATTGCGTTTGCGACGTCATGAAATGAACAATATGAAGTTAACAGTCACAGGTCATAGGACAAGAATCGGTTATCTAGCATGATTACACGTTAATGTTGTGTTGGCAGCAGCGATTGTTAATCACACAGCCAATGATTTAGGAAATTACTTTGTAAAAAGCTCATTAAACAATGCCAGTTCATTTTACATTAGCATTTAAATCTGTCTTCACCCCCCCCCCCAAATCCCCATCATCTCTCAAGCCAAAATTATACTGGCGTCTAAATTAAACTCTCCCATAATTTGAAGTCAGAGAGTAACTTCATCGCTCTTAAACCAGCTTTTAACATGTTATATTAGTTTTTAGAAATGAACTGGAAAGGAAGAGATAAGACATCAACAAATATGGGAAAATAGTAATTGTGGGTTTATGTGTTTATTTATACGTTGGACAGAGACCTAAAGCAGACCTTTATATGTCATACTTCTCTAATTAATGGAGTGAAGACGAGGACTTCTAGAAGACTTATGACAGAATATCACAAGAGCCAAGCGTGGGAGAGCGATCCATAAGTCACTCCCGACATAGTGATTCCCCGCTCCGTACTCTGCGCTCCTTTTAGGCGACCGAAAAAGGGACACTTGCCCGGGGAACTGCCGAACGGTAAAAATGCCAGCGACCTCGGTTCAAACCGAGTCATCATCCTGTCAGAAGAAAGCTGTATTTAACAAACTACCAAGATGTTCCCATCTTTCTCTCTCAGAAGCCGAAAGTCCTGCAGAGAATCATTGCACGCGTCTGTAAAGCTGTTGGATGTAACGCAGACACCCCCAGGGTCCCGACAGTGCTGCGCTGAAGGACACGATCTGCGAGTCGGGGAGTAGTTTAATTCCACCTCACCGACTTCGCAGGAGCACGATCTTTTCGTTCTTTTAAACCTTACGTAGTTAATTGGTGATGATTATATTTTAAATCAGTTTTACGGCCCTTATCAATTATAAATGAGCACATGAAATGCTCATTCGACACAACATTCCGCAGAATACTAGAGGAGTCCCCAATGAGGCACATTACCTGCATCGTGAGGGGGCGTCAGTTACGGCACTATGGCCATGTGGCGTTTCCCTGAGGGAGTAACACCTGGCTGCGGCAGATGGATGGCCATTTCCGGAGGGTGGGACTGGACCGTGTATCTGCCTGGGGGATCGCTGGCCGGGATCCTTTTGAAATATGCATTATTTGGAAACATTTTTTGAAAAACCAGCTTAATTTATGAACTAATTAAATCGGCACTAAAAATAACTAGATAAAGGTGCTTGTTTACCTCATGACAGGGGATTCCATCTTTAGTCCTGGAGAGCTACTATCCAGTAGGTTTTCCATCCTACTTGGCTTCTGATGAGCCACACCTGTTCCTGGTTGTTTGGCCTGCCCGAGAATAGGTGTGGCTAATCAGAAGCCTGGTAGGATAGAAAACCTACTGGACAGTAGCTCTCCAGGACTGGAGTTAGAGACCCCTGCATTGGTATCTATGGTAGCTGTGTCTTTTCATGTAGCAGGGGCCTACCATAGGGGAAGAGTGTAAAGCAGTAGCTTAAATTGTTCATTAAATCTTTGGAAATGTTTGTGTGATGATTACGCAAGTGCTGGTGAATTGCGTATGTCAGCAACATAGTTATCTTTGGGACTTGGAAATGCATCATAACGTAAATTTCACTATTCACACAAAGCTAGCTATTTCAAACTTAAATTCAGGCAAGAAACACCTGAGCAACTTCAGTGATTTAAAAATGATGGGCTTCTTAAAATCGCAATGAATTATAAATCACAAAGAATTTTCTGTTTCTCAAATATATTTTTTGACTGACACAATTTGCTCAAGCTCTCCCGCGGTAAGATTTCTAAAATCCAAAACTGCATGACTCACACGGTGCATCGCAAGACGAATCCCGTTCCGACACGGTTTCTGCACTGCAAAACGGAGCAGCGGCTCTAAAAAGAGGTTGGCGACACGTTGGCTGTCACGCATGAGAAAACAGCCTAAGACGAAGAGAAAGAAATCCCCAAGGAGCAGGAAGCAGCTGTATTTACAAGCCTACATTTAAAAAAAAAAACTAGATGGTATCAGTAAGGGTTACTTGATTTGAGTGTTTTATCCATCGATACATCTTCTAAGAGATTATCCTGCAGAGGATAGTGGGAAGCAAGGCTGGACCACATCACAGGCAGCCATGGACACAAGACAGATGTACACCATGGACAGGATGTCTATCCATTATGGGGCGCACCTGCTGTGGGCTATTTAGAGATGGCAATTCACCTAATCGTATGTCTTTGAACTGTGTGGAAAAAAAATGCCAGAGTGCTTAGAGAGAACCTACACGCCGTGGGGCCGGCAAACAAGCAGCAGGCGGCAGAGGTGGGATTGAAACGTTCAACGCTAAGGCTGCAGAGCAGAAAAGGCAAGAAGCGGAAATATGTGTCGAAGGCGGAACTACATGCAGAAGGTGTATGATGTGTTCCTTTGAGGAAAACGATTGTGAAATGTATCTATTACGCGGCATACAATTGTGACCTTTTTCTGAAAGCTAGTTGACACCAGAGCAGCTTTCTGGCTAGATAAATGGCGGATGCCACGTTTTTTTCTGGGTGGAAAACCACCGACAGAAATTGCAATCTCATCCTCAGCCTTCGTCCCCCTCTGTCAGGGTGCGCCATCGATCGGCTTCAGCCCCGTTTTCTCAGGCGTGAAAGTCGTCGAGCCAGTGCCTGAACACGGCGAAGTGGGGGTAGGGAGGGAGGGTGAAGGCCAGATTCTGGCCGCCGAAACAGAGCGTGAAAGATTGGGATGGAAAGGTGGAGCTTCAGACTAGTGAGATGAGGTCATCGCCGTCGTTAGGTCACCAACCTCATGCCAGCGATACATCTGCACTCTGGTGAACGCCGGCTTGCTGCGGAGAGGCCTTGCCCGTCTGCCTGACCCCAAAGGCTAAAGTTAAATAAACCATTAAGGTCAGACAATGAACACTGGCTGTAGGGGGATCCATCTGCGTATCACGTTGTTTAACAAATGCGATACCGCCGCACATTTTAATGAAGCCACAGCCGCTGGAAATGATTAGCTTGTTTTGGAAGGTTGTGACTTGAGTGACCTCCTGCTTGCGGTGTCATAAAATCACTCATTGCATGGATGTCCAGTTGTGGTAAAACATAAAATGTTTATTAGCATACCTATAGTATTGCCTGAGTGTAAAAAGCTGATGAGCCTCACACACGGATTTGTCCTGTGGGAAAAGCTTTTGCATGACAAAGATTGGCCATTTAATTTGGTGCTATATACTACACATGCTCAGGTTTTTGCTCAGCTAGTTTGGTGTCGTGAGTCACCAGTGGAAACTAATCAGCACTGCACTGAGTTTCAGAGCCACACTCCTTTATCCTGAATACACAGGCTATGAAATGACAGCTTGTGTGTGTGTGTGTGAGTGTGTGTGTGTGAGTGCGTATGAGTGTGTGTGTGTGTACACATGCGTACATGTGTGTGACTGTGTGTGTGTGCGCAAGTGTGCGTGTGTGTGTGTGCGTGCGTGTGTGTGCGCATGTGTGTGAGCGTGCGTGTATTTCTGAGTGTATGTGTGTGAGTGTGTGTGTGTGTGTGTGCATGTGGGTGTGTGAGCGTGTGAGTGAGTGTGTGTGTGTGCATGTGGGTGTGTGAGCGTGTGAGTGTGTAGTGAATGGTAGTTTAGCTAAATTTATGTAACAGAGGCTTTTGTCACAAAAAGTCCCATCTATTAGCCTATCTGATTAATTTTAATTCATGCTCGTCATTTGCAGAGTTTAAATTTGTTTTGTAAAAGAAAAACAAATGAACATGTATCACCTTGATTCTCCACCAGGAGCAAAGTGAGGGGGTCCTTTTGTTTGGATATAATAGCAATAATAATAATAACAATAACAGCAATAATAATAATAACACACTATTAGAAAAAGAGGTAACACTTTGTACCTTTGGGGGTACAATTGCAATTAGGGTCTTCCAATTATACCCCAGCTGCAGGTAAATATACCTTTTAAGGTACAGAAATGGCTCTGAAGAACATCTTTGTACCTTTGGGGTAGATTAATGTTGCTTGTACCTTGGGGAGCAGAACTGCACCAGGGCTCTGCCCTTTTTTCCGGAAAGGTCTATCTCAGGCTGGGACGTGCACTGTACCAGATGTCAATCCATACTGAACATGAAAGGAAAGATCTTCTAACTAAGTAATACTTTTATATATGAAGGGATGTAAAGTAAGGCTTTAAAAAGAGGTGGGCTGTAACCTTAAGAGATACAGCTTTCCCACAAATCATTTGTTGATTTTGGCTGAATATACTTGCTGTTATGGAATATTATTTAGCACTACATAACGCATAGAGAATGTAATCATTAGGACTCTATTAAGAAGCTGATGTAAACTTTGTAGAGAGTGACTTTGTAACCCTCAGAGAATGCAGACCAATTACTGCTATGCACAATGTGATGGAAAACAAGTATGAATTAGCACCTTGTATTGGCTTAGAAGATTCTGTATTTGTTAGCTGTTTTGTTAGCCTTTGATGTATGACTATGTACTTTATTAGTACTGCAGCTTATCACTATGTTGAAGGACAAATATATTATTAACCCTCTAGCCCAGGGGTAGCCAATCTTATTCGCAAAGGCCCAGTGTGTATGCAGGTTTCTGGGATAACCTTTAGGTCATCTGTTCAAACCCAGATGTGACGACTCTTCAGCCAATCAGTCCTCTAATTAGTGACCTAATTAGGGAGTTGCAACGAAAACCTGCATACACACCGGATAAGATTGGCTACCCCGGCTCTAGCTAGACACTGTGCGACCAGCTGAAGTTGCCAAGGTTTGCTACTGAAGGAAGGGATCAAAAGTTCATCAAAAGTTCACGGCTGGGTATTTTAAAAAACCAACTAGAGATGGTCACGCCACAATTATGTTCAGCCGAGGTACCAAACAGTAAAAGAGATGATTGACAAAGTTATCATCTAGGGGTGTGGATCAAGGGAGAAAACAACGATGGTGAATGGTTGAGGGACACACTCCTGCAGGGTGTCCAGCCTTGGCTGCAACCACGCTGTTAAAATAAAGACTGAATCTGAAGATCTACACAAGCGGCTCCTGATTGGTGGGGGAAGAAAAAACCACAACAATGTAAGGTTTGAAAGTTCTGAAAGTCAGTGCTGCAAAGGATTAAGCAGAAAGAAAGTGACATTTGGGTTAGATAATTTCTTCACCTCAGTACCACGGTAAAAAAAAAAAAACATGACATCTTTCCCTTTGACTGACTTCTGTGAAGGCAGTGCCCACCACAGCCCTAATGACTATTTCTGCCATTACTTCAAACTCTTCTCTTGACTCCAGCATTTTAACTGGTCAACTGTTGTGTAGACAAAAAAAAATAATGGTCTGGTACAAACTTGAAGGACCTTACTAACAAAACAAACACGGTCCGTTAACAAAGGCGTATACAAATAGCACACAGATTAATGGCTTGTGATTGATTTGCAAAGTGAGTTACATCAAACCACTGAAGCATCTATTTATGGAGTTGGGGATTATTATGTTTAATCACTGATAAAATGACACTGAGAAGGCTCAGCGTTGAAGAGATCAGCATCATCCTGGATGTTTTTAATTCTCTGTTTCAATCTGCCAAAAACAGACATCCATCACACGAGCTTGGAGTGTAACGGATAAGGAGGATGAGTCGAGATTTTAAAACGACTCAATGGGGAACAGATTCTTCTCTCTCCTTTGAAGCACATTCTCCCTTCTCTTTGAGGAGCCCCAGGCTTGTGTGAAGTCAGCACCCACAGGATTCCTCAGGTATTGTTTCCATCCGCTTCCGTAAAGATTATAGCAAAAATGGGGAGAGCGCAAACATATCTTTGGAGAACACAAACAAGTTTGCTTATATTTCTGCTCAATGCCCATCAAGAAATAAGTCTAGTGACAGACTGATGACCTAAATGATCATACGTTGACCATCAGTATTAGCCAGTGATTTTGGTTGGGAATCAACACCTTTCTATTTGACATGTTATCATTTATGGATGGACCACTGCTATAATTCCATATATTTTGCAGTTTTGATAGTATAGAGTTTTTTTTTATGACTGTACTACCCGATTAAAACTGAAGTTTAAGAAGAGTGGGGAAAAATGGATGTTCTCCAACCTGCTGTGGGCTTGTAGACCAATGGATTATCAAGAGCTCCAGACGCTGCTGATTTTAACTCCACCCCCATTAATTAGCCAGCCATGTCCTTGTATATATCCTCTATACTCCACCCAATTGTTGTGTGCACAGATGTACTCCAAAGATGAAGTATCAAGCTAGATGTTTAATCCATACTTACTCAGTATGGACGTTATTGCAACCATTCCCCCATGACACCTAATTATTGAAATATACCTCTAATATATAATGTCTATAATACAAATTAAGCATAAAAATACTAGAAGAAACTTAAATATATGATCGCCATTGATGGTGCACCTCAGCTAAACTCTTCATTTTTAGCACACTAATGTGTCACAAAAATGTCCATGTTTATTTTGGACAGTGGCTTCCATTTCACCACCTAGACCTGGTAAGTATGCAATTGAGACAGTATTTTTTGTTTTCACGCCTCTGCGTTTTTTGGCGCTGAGGATCACTTTGATGGAGACCTGCAATAGAAGGAAAAGCAGACTATTAGGGTAGGGAGAGAATGACATCAGTCGGTCGCATTTATTTTCGTGTCGCTTTCTCGGCTAGTATTTTTGTTGCCTCCTCGAGATACGATCCTTTCATTTTCCCACATGTAAAAGCGCAAGTATGCAGCCAATAGTACCATATGATGTTATTTTAGTCGCGCTTAATGTCATCTTAACTGGAGATTACAATTCTGTCCATAAAATTACTGTCAAAATTCCAAAAATAAAACCATTGAATGCTCTCAGTATGATGCTGAACCATCGTCAAATTGTTATTCACTCACTTGACTACAATTACCTATTATGAATATTACTCTGTAACACTTGTTGACATGACCTTACTATAAAAATGCAGCCGGTTGCTTTTCCGGTTTACTTTAGGCACATCTATTAAAATATGGACATCATTTAGAAATTCTAGAAGATATATCTCATAATCGCATCTCTAATCACAGGCCTATATATCTGCTGAAATAAACTATTGTTGATGAATTAGTATTTTGATGCTGTACATTGGAAAAATTAGATCTACCCATTTCAATGTTACCGGATTATTCAGAAAAGAATAAAAAATCCTCACTTATATACCGCCAAAAGGTGCCACATTATATAACTTTGTAGATTAAGGTGTAAAATCTTGATCACAGGATGCGGATCATTTCTAATTAGAATTTAGAAACTGTTGCCAGAATAGCTTTGGGGCAGCAGGACTCATAATCTATAGAGTGATCTACCAGTCCATGAAATAAATGGCCTCTTTTGGTCTCAGGATTCAGATCTGGATTGAAGATTGAGTGTTTGAGCGTACAGCACTGCAGAAAGCAGACCTCTGGCCCTGCCGATGTGCTGCTCCGCACGTCCCTGCACTCCTCTGTCGGCTCGCCATCAGTACTAACTTCCCCTCCCCCCACGCCTGGAGGGGGCAGTGCACCTGCGATAAACAATGAGTGAGTGTGAACCAATCAAAAACTCACCATTCCACTCCTAACATTCACATCTCTCTCTCTCTCTCTCTCTCTCTTTCTCTCTCCCTCTCTCTCTCTCTCTCTCTCGGTTAACCTTGGAACAGAATATTTTAGTTCCTTTGTTGTCTTCTTGAGGTCTTTTCCACTCAGTGTATAACTTCAGGATTAGGATGTCAGGATGGGCCCTATATAAACAAAAAAAAACGTCAAAAGAAAAAGCTGCATGCATAAATCAAGGAAGCGTTGTGTGGTTTGTTTAGTCTACAGTCCTGGATTGGTTGCCAAAATAGGTTTTACGTCATTTACCATTCTTTGGTTACCCGCATCTTAGGTTGGCATATTCATGGGACTTGTCATCCTTAAATACTTTTTCTTGATTCTATCTCAGTTGCCTTCCTTTACTAATAAAGAAATGTAAGAGAATCACTCAAACAAAATTCTAAACAGCACAAATCAGTGAAATTAGCAAATGTCCTGTTATGTTAGCCACCCTATACCTCTCAATTTGCTTACATTGCCTGCCCTTGGCCCTGTAAAAAAATCAATAAGCGTCGTTTGAAACGTGAAGGTCTGTCTTGGTTATTTTCCGTTTCTAACACACACAAGGGATACTAAGTAGATTACTTAATATTTAAAGGACGATTTCAAAGGAAATGATACAGAGAACTATTGTTTCACCACGCCGATACGCAAACAAGCGCCAGGGGAATTAAAACACTCCAGTAAGTTAATTAACGGGAACCCCAGCTGTTTCATGATATTAGTTAAAATATCATTATCATAGTGTTTCACCGCTAATGTCTAGCGGGACCATAGCAAACATACTGGTATTTACTGGTGTTATGTAAAGCGATGTTGGGAGAACTAGACAATGAACAATTATATGCAATTGCAATTGTGTTCAGGTAACCGCATCAGGCATATGTGACAATAATGTTAAATTGTTAGTGGAATGGATTTTTTTGTGCATCGATATTTGATATTCAGGGAATCCATATCTCTTCTCCGGGGAAACGCTTCATACATAGCCGCACAGCGCATGCCACAACCCGGCGTTTACCCTTTTCGGTACGCGGCGCTCCGGGGCTCCGTGCCTTTTATGTTTTTAACAGAAGCCCAGCCTACTTGCGCATTCATTGGTCTTCCACAGTATCTCCTGCCGGCTGTTATTGGACGCTTTTATAGCTTTTTTTTCACCCATCATTTCGCCTGCCAATTTACTACGAATGTTATGTTTAGTTGCCATCTGTAGGTGATGCTTGTTTGGTGGACGATGCAGGTATAGTGCGCTTCGGAATTATCTATGGGCATGCCTTCACGGTGGAATACAGTTTGGCATAACCGGGACAGATATGTCTAGTGGACAGTTTAGACGTCTGTATTGAAAACGGAAACAATGTTTTGCACGAAATTAAAGGAGCTAAAAATTACTGGAGAATGCACCTTCTCCAAGACTGGGCAAAACACGGAGCGAAGTGACTGTGAGCAGCGTCCGAGTACCCTTGCAGGATGCGCCTTGCCAGTATTAAAAGAGGTGCACGGAAGCGCTCCGGAGATACTACAGCAGCGCAAAATCAGCAGGAGCAAAGTTAATCTACATACATTAGGAGAAAGCGTCCGAAAATTAGTATTCCCAGAGGTAAATGAATGTCATCCGTGCTAGCTGCCACAAAACAATTACGTGTGATAACCTGGTTGTTCCAGTCATTGGCTTTCCAGTTAAACACGGCAAAACACTGTCTGAATGTTAATTTGAGTATGTCTGAGAGCTCTGCGTATTTTGTCAACTCTCAAACGCGAATGTTTTTTTACATCTCACGTTTCTGGAAAACTTAAATCGAATCGGTCTTCCTGTCCCCTTTAGTTTGTTTGTGAAGTATATCCGAGTAAATGCATTATGCGGTATTATGTGTATTATTTAACTTATTATCGTATTTGCAGTTTCAGAGGCTGCATGCCGCTTTTCTTAGAATGGTGAAACAACATACCTTAGACATGATATGGTAAGATTCACATTTTTTGTATTGACATTAATTTCTATAGTTTGATTGTTTTAATTGTGGTAATAATCATGTATTATGAAAAATTCATGTAATTGACATGTATAATTGTGTACATTATTTGTAAAACGATTAACAAAACTCCAATTATTCCATTTCCGTTCCTTGCTCAATGGTATTTATATTAAGTACCCGTGTTAGTGAAAACATATGTGGATCGTAACCAAATATGACCCGCAGTGTCCTACTCGGTACCCATGCAGACGTGACAATACACGTAAATGTCGGAAAATGCATAACAAACGAATTAAAACGGAGCATCAAAGACAACGAGTTAGAATGCTTTAGACAACGATGGGAGAATAGAGAATATTTTAACCTGCACCTGCGTATTAAGCATTTGTGCGCGTCCACGCGTGTGCGCGCATTTCACTTTTTACTGACAACAGTTTTTAACAGAGAAATACTCATTTTATTTTTTTTTTCTAGGCAAGATGTTAATTTTGGAAATGTAGAGAGCCTGAAGGAGCACATGCAGACATACTCCACCAAAACAGGTAACGTAAGGTTAGTTTTAAAACAAAACCCAAACAATGGAAATACAATTGCGTTGTGACCGATACCTTGTTCGTTCTCAATATTACAGGTATTCCTTTGAGCAGCGTTAAAGTTTCGCTTGGGATCGAAGTGTTTAAGACGTGTTACGAGGAGGATGGGCACATTTTGGGGGCAGTGGGGGGAGCCCTTCACGACTTCCTGAACAGCTTTAACGTGCTTTTAAAACAGAGCACGCCACAAAATCCAGGCAGCGAGGACTGTGTAAACGAAGCCTCCGTGCTCTGTCTGGATAAGGATCCAGGTCTGCTGACTGTGTACTACTTCAACCCTGACAAAGCTACAGAGCTGTTCTTCCCTGGCATCATCCAGGCGGCTGCCAGTTTGCTGTACCAGACGGACGTGGAGGTGGCCATGGAGCCGCCGTGCTGCAAAGAGAGTGCCCTCCAGTCCCACCACCAGCCCCACCTGCTCTACTCCGTGCTGCTGAAAAACACCAAGCACCTGACCCCCAGTCCGCTGAAGGCACAGTTTCCAGTGGATATACCCATTTCGTTTTTTAACTCCACGTTTCCCTTTCACGTTCTGTTCGACCGGGATATGAACTTATTGCAGATCGGTGACGGGCTGAGGAAACGACTTAGCCGCAAAGACGTCCAAAGGAAACCGATTTTCGAGGAACATTTTCTGATCCTGTCTCCTCAGATCAGGGGCACTTTCCAGAGTATTTTATCCATGCTAAATACACAATTTGTTCTAAGAATAAAGCACGGCGGCACTTCTACTACTGCGGATTGCACAACTAAGGTAATGGACGTTAGTGTTTTTATTGTTCTATTCTGAGGAGTGCTGAAATGCGATGTATGAAATTACTCTGTTGAAAAGAAGAAAAAGATAAACGAATGATAAAACGCAGGACCTATATTCTGGGAGAGTCACTGTTGTCTTGGGTGAACATCAAACATCAAGCCGAACGAAAGTCTTAACCTATCCGTAACACTCATTGATCAACGATCATTTTAACGCCTCACATTAAATGCGCTTTAAATTACTTAATGAGTTTATGACGTGTAAAACTCAGGGATATACTGCAGCCTCCAGTAACTGATGAAATGTCTTTGTGTATGCATTTATTTGATAATTTCTGATACAATCTTAGTTGACAATGTGTCAGACTACAAATAAATGATCAACTTCTGCTTGACCTCCTTACCTGAGGCTAATTTTGTTGTCAAACTTATGACTGTTTATGAACTTCTTTCCATTTTTTTAAGCTCATGGACCTCAAAGGACAAATGATCTTCATTTCAGAGTCCAACAGTATCTTGTTTCTGGGCTCCCCTTGCGTGGATAAGCTGGAGGAGCTGACGGGTAGGGGTCTGTACCTCTCCGACATCCCGATTCACAATGCCCTGAGGGACGTGGTCCTGGTGGGGGAACAAGCCAAGGCACAGGATGGGCTGAAGAAGAGGTTGGGGAAGGCCAAGACTGCCCTGGAACAAGTCCACCGGGCCTTGGAGGAGGAGAAAAAGAAAACTGTGGATCTTCTCTTCACCATATTCCCGGGCGTGGTGGCCCAGAAGTTGTGGCAGGGCCAGCCGGTCCAGGCTAAGAAGTTTGACAATATCACCATGCTGTTCTCCGACATTGTGGGCTTCACCGCCATCTGCTCCATGTGTAGCCCTATGCAGGTGGTCACCATGCTGAACGAGCTCTACACCAGGTTTGACCACCAATGTGGAGAGCTGGATGTTTACAAGGTATAATGCACCCAACACTCAGTCCTGGTTCCGGTTTCACAAATCCAGGGTTCTTGCTTAGCCAGATAACTTGTCGGATTTAAGGTCCCCCAGTTTTAATGGACTTCTTCATTCACTCACATTTAGCACAGACTACCTTAAATCTGACAATGTATCTGGCTAAGCAAGAAATCTGCCTGTGTGATACAGCCCCCCTTTATTACTGCATTATTTTATTATTCAGCATTATTATGTTCTCATAAAGCATCTTCCAAAACCATTAATTTTAGATCTTAAATCATTCATACATTTAAATAAAATGACATGTCTATGCGAAAAATTAATCAGGCAGCTCCGGGTCATTAGCCAGACTGACATTTTCAGTTTCCCCTGTTTTTGTTTCCTCTGCCATGTACCTTAACAGCATTTATTATATATTTTTTTATTTCACAAATTTGTGATAGTCCCATAATATTTTCCATCAATTTCTATGCTAGTTCATAGTGTTCCAGTGGTAACATCTGTTTTTATACTATGAGAGAATTATATTAATTTAATCTAATTTCAGATAATGCCTTCCTTATCAAACCAATTAAAGCTGAAACTGTTTCCAAGAAAGGGTAATCGCCACATATCAAAAACCTCTTCCTGTAATGTTAAATAATGTTTCTCACTTGATACACTTCTCATCTCATATATTAGAAACGTACAATAAGCAGTTTTATTTAAATTGTTAATATTTAATATATTTATATCCAGTTCAATGAATCGACTTGACATTTTCTTCCCAATAAAGTAAATGTTTAGAAAATAAATCCCAGTTAGAAATTAATATATTTCTGGGAAGAACACGGACACAAACTGAGCTCTTACCCTCAAGCTAAACAGCAGCGCGAGATGCAGTGTATACCCATACAGTCTATAGCAGAAGATGGTGCAGTGTATGCCCATGCAGTCTATAGCTGAAGATGGTGCAGTGTATGCCCATACAGTCTATAGCAGAAGATGGTGCAGTGTATGCCCATGCAGTCTATAGCAGAAGATGGTGCAGTGTATGCCCATACAGTCTATAGCAGAAGATGGTGCAGTGTATGCCCATACAGTCTATAGCAGAAGATGATGCAGTGTATGCCCATACAGTCTATAGCAGAAGATGATGCAGTGTATGCCCATGCAGTCTATAGCAGAAGATGATGCAGTGTATACCCATACAGTCTATAGCAGAAGATGATGCAGTGTATACCCATACAGTCTATAGCAGAAGATGATGCAGTGTTTTAAATGTTTTATGACATTTATCTCTAAAAATAGTTTGGACATAACCTTAACCAGAAGGTTGCTAAGTGCCTTAGTAGAAACATTACTTGTATTTATGACATTCATAGACTGTTTGTTTATGTGTCTAACTGCTAGATAAAAGTAGGAGATGCAAAGTCTTCTCCCAGGTAACGTTTGTGTTACATGACAGAGGAACAATCGAAGAGCGGGATTACGGACTGAGGATTTGACATGCGATGACTTCTTCAATGAAGGATATGTAAATCTTGGTGCCAGTTAGTGAAAGTATGCCTGTTGGTCAATATCAGATGCAGAGTTGAGAATATATTGCACTAATGTCAATTACAAATTTGAAAATGCCATATTACACTTATACAGCTGAACTGGCATTTCTAAACCTCCCGTAGTGTACAACCGTGTGTGTAAGTGAGTGTCCTGAGATGGACTGGCATCTTATTTGGGGTGTTCACCCTGCCTTGTGCCCTGTGTTGCCTTGGATAGGCTTCAGGTCCCCCCCCCCCATGACTTTATACTGACCACATACACATACAGGATAGTGTCTCTTAACCTGGTCCCTGGGGACCCCCAGACAGTCCACGTTTTTGCTCCCTCCCAGCTCTCCCCCAGACAGTTCACATTTTTGCTGCCTACTGGGAGCTGGGGTAGAGCAGAAATGTGAACCGTCTGGGGCTCTCCGAGGACCGGTTTGAGAAACACTGCATTCGGAAGATAAATCCATGGAACTTATGCATTTGTACTTGTTTGTACGGCTACAGAATGTGGACTTTGATACAGTAGCATCTTATCTCTCCTATAATCTAGGTAGAGACTATCGGCGATGCATACTGTGTGGCTGGGGGTTTGCACAAGGAGAGCCAGACTCATGCCGTTCAGATTGCAATGATGGCACTGAAGATGATGGAACTATCAGATGAGGTCATGACCCCCACCGGAGAAGTCATTAAGGTCAGTAATGGAGTCCGTTTTAACATATTTTACGATATATTATCAGTTGAGTGACGGTGCCTCTGTGATATATTTTATTGGAACCGAATGTATTGACTTTAAAGGTTAACTCTGTCAGAAAATAAAGTAAATTGTTTTATAAGCATCATTAAAAAAAATCCAAAGTGAAAATTCACCCTCTGCTTTTTTCTTGATTTCTTTTAATCTTCAGTTTTGTAGTCGTCCAAAATGGGGCATAGACTGACACCATACTGATCATGAGCGGCACCTATGAAAGTTATAGCACCTCCACGTAATTCCAGTTTAAGAACTTGAAAGCATATAACAAGCATTGGAGGAAATATCTAACTTCCATTCAATATGATGCCCTTAAATCATTAACTTCTTGTCTTGTTGCCTATAAGCACTCTTGCCATATGCAACAGCATAGTCAGTCAGTATCTGAATCTGGCCACATCAAAGAAATAATTATTGTGCTGTAGGTTTAATTAATTAAACCATATCTATCATTTGAACTCAAAAATCTCCATCTGGAGCATAATCAGGCATTTCTGAGGAACAGTGTGGTGCGGTTATGGCCTTCCTGGGCAGTGATGGGAAACTTCAAAGGGGGTCCGTACTGTGACAGCTGATCTCACAGCTCTGCTCGTTGGTGGCATGAATACCGAGAGAATTAAAATTATCAGGAATAAACAGGCAGGCTTGAGACGTCTTCAGAATGGCTTTCTACAGAGACAGTAATGAACCGTGACGTCTGACTATAAATAGGAGTTTCGTTTTGGCCACAACCAAACAAAAAAAGAGTCTTATTACTGTAGACTGTTGTGCTCAGTTTCTGTCATGTAGGGAATTGAAACTAATTGGCTCCTTAATGTGTTAAAAATGGTGGGAGGAGGGAGGTCCAATGGCCACAGGTTTTCCATCTGCGATGGCATGTGGAGCATCCATACATTTAGCTAATTTAACTTAAGAGCAGGACTTGTATTTAATTATTTTAAATAATTAAAGTCAACGTTTTCAAAATGTATTGTTTCATAAAAACCTTAATTTTCCACGGTTTGTTATTATTTTTTAATTAAACTTCTGTCAGTTTAATATGAAATCAATACATGTCATATTCTGCATACACAATGTATGCGTATATGTAAATTTATTTGTGCTTTCTTGTCGAATGGTGTTGTACGTTCAACGGCTTCCTTTTGTTCTTAGATGCGAATCGGTCTCCATTCCGGGTCCATTCTCGCCGGCGTCGTTGGCGTAAAGATGCCGCGATATTGCCTTTTCGGCAACAATGTCACCCTGGCCAATAAATTCGAGTCGTGCAGCATGCCGAGGAGAATCAACATCAGCCCGACGACTTACAGGTGAAGTTGTGTCAAGTTTTGTCTTGGGGAATCTTTGGAGTTTTCTAGGCAAGCGACGATGGGTATTTTCCAAATCCCATGGATGTAATTAAACATTTTTAATAATCACAGCTGTCTTTGTGGTTCATAAAGGGATGAATAAGAGACTAAAAAAATACACTGATAACTTAAAACCCATTTTTCACCCCCGTCCAGGGTCCACTGAATGCACATGTCTTTACCATCCATACCGAAATCTATGTCCTTGTCCCCTGTCATGTTAACTGGTTAATCTTTGATAACGCTGACATTTAAAAATGTTATGGCAAAGTTTAGCTGAAATCCCATTATACAGTAAACTAGTGAAATTATCTAAACATTCCAGGAAGTTGACTGAAATGTATCATCAAAAAATCCAGAAACTCTAATTGTGGAGGAGTCTAAAAAAAGGTCATTCCCAGTGGTGCCAGGCTATATGGCCAGTTCCGAAAATCAAGAATAGAAGAATGCTGTCACCTACTAACAGATCGTATCAACAACAATCTACAGGGGGGCTTTACAACGAAAGCCGACCATTGCAGCCTTGCCGGTGTTTTTTTGTCCATGTGACCGTTTCCTAGTCTCATGATCTGTGCTCCACTTAAATAACTTACTGAGGTTTCACAGGAGATTGAATATTAATAAATACCAAGCATCCCAAAGGAACACCCCGGTTGCTATCTCTATTCACTTAACAAATAGGCATCTTTTTGGGTATTTTAATGAGGACTGTGTTATGGGTCATCATGAGAATTATAGTACATACTGATGCCGTTTTGTATAACTAGAGGGTTCTTTCTGATATATCAGTGCTCAGTTTTTTGTTGATAAGTCATTTATTGAATAGTTATTTGTTAGTGTGCTGAAAGAGGTCGATTTGCAGTGTAGCTTTGAGTATTATAAGGATTCTTTGTGCTTTTTTTATGTGAAAAGGTGGCAAACGTCTCTGGTGTGTTTTCTTAGGCTGCTGAAAGGTCGGCCAGAATTCGTCTTTATACCCAGAACCCGACAGGATCTTCCGCCGAACTTCCCCCCCGACATTCCCGGCATTTGCTACTTCTTGGAGGCATGTGATCGACAGGGTGGTTTCCGTGGGAACGACTCCACACCGGAGGCATGTGATTATAGCAATACAAACTTCTTGGGGGAGCAAATTTAATGTGGACCGTGAGCGTGTTGTGAATTAAGCTACAACGTTGTTATATATTCGTGGCGGTGAAACCAGAATTCTGTAGAGGTCACCTCTTTTATGTGTTCATTGTCCACTGTGGGATTCAGTTATGATACAATGTAACATTTGCAAAATTATGGAATTACTGTGTATTATGTAATTTTGCAAAATGGAGGCTGTGACCTGTAATATAGACACATAGTTAGACCACGATGAATGATTTATTATTTCAATAATAAACATTTATTATTGTAATTTTTTTCGCATTGTTACAGAACTACAATAAACATTATGACCCCATTCAAACTTGTGAAGCATATTTTGAAATTGTGTCATTTCTGCTTTTCTATCAATATAGCTGAGCATTTGCATGATAAAAATACAAGAAATTCAAAGTTTTACGACTTAGAACTACATCGAAATACATGGGCCACAAAAGAGTGAGTGGAAGATGTATTACATAGTTTATACGAAGCAGTGAACACCACAGAATACAATTTGAATGTGTGTTTGTGTGCATGTGAAAGAGAGATAGGGACAAAGAACTGAATGGTTATTCTGTTTTTACTGCAGAATGGGAATCCTTTTTAAGCCATGTTGAAGTTCTGTAATCGAGCCCTTTTCAGTGTTTATGAATTCTCACAATGACGATTTCATGAGATGGTGAGCTCTATAATTGTCACTGTACAGTGCCCAGGGTACCGTCTAAAAATACTACTTGTTTTGGCGTCCCACAGCACTGGAGAGAGTTTATGTTTGGGGAGCAAATTATAAATCTGTTCTAGGAAAGAAGGTATATACAGTATGTGGGCTTTTTTTTGTTTTACAGTAATTGCTTCTTGAAGGAAATAAAAGGGATTCATTACAAAGTGTTAGAAATTTCCCTTGACAAATAGAATTCACTAGCTACAGTATTTACATTTGTAATGGAAAATACATAATTACCCCTCAATATCTGGTTGCAGAAAGACAACGGTAATGTGTGCGATCTTCCTGTTTATAAAATCCTTTGTTCGGCTGGAGGGTGTTCGGGATAACATATTATCTCATACTTATAAACACACTACAGCACGTCAAAGCCCTCCAACACTACAGTCTCCATCCTTTACATGAACAGAAGTTAGAGTCCTTCTTAGTGCCCCTGTTAAACTGTGCTTTTTTCCATGTTGGGCATTAGTACCCATTCCCTCCTCCCGTAATATAGGTGAAGCATCAGAATTGACCACCAAAGTCGGTTTATAAGACAAAGGTCACGTGAGGTCACTGGCCACACCGCTTGTACGTTGGGCTTGTGGTTACATCTACTGCTCTTCTGACATAATGCAAATTGATGCTTTACCTCATGTATTTAGCTTGCCTGTCACGTTAATAAATGAATAAGTAATACACAAGAAAATAAGCGAACATGTCAGGAGGGATAGGGATCTAGCCAGGATCTAAAGATATGGAAGTACAACGACCTCCCATATCTATCCAGCTGGTTTCAATGCTACGCTAACCTGCAATTCTCTCTCACCACCAAGATAATTAAAAATGTGTTATATTCTAATACACGTGTAATGTTTGAAATATTAACTAATACCTACTACATTTGCGTCGTAAGAAGCTTAAAAAAACTAACATACGAAGATGCATATGGATGTAGGAATAATTCCAAGTTCAGAAATGTAACTCGTGAATTACAGTGGCCAAAAAGAAACACCTGTGAAGGAACGCATAACAGAAATCGGACTACATACTGAAACTACAGGCTGGTGAAATGAAGACGGTGCAGATATATAAGAAAAAGAAAGAAAAGAAAATGAAAAGACAGGGAAACGGCGTAAAATGGTTGGAGTATCTTCGCAAAGAGATCCGCAGCGCCACATCCAAGCCGCATCCTCCTGCCCGCCTCCTCTCAGCGGTTCATGTGAGCCTGACCAGCAATTGGAGGCAGCAGACGCCAATCGAAGCAGATAACGGTACGGGGATGGTGGTACCTTACGCTACAGACTCGGGCTGTAACGCTGTTAGGGCTGTAGAGACACCTTGCCTTGCCGTTTAAGAAAATCAAGAAGATTATTTCGGTTTAAAAGCATGGTACGTAAGATCGCCACATCATATTTTTTCATGCAGTGCATAGCTTATATACGATCAGACGGGCGTTTTATTAGCTGAAAAGGTTTCAGAAAATTTTTATAAAAACGCTGCTGTTCTAAAAAAAATGTTTTAACGCTATGTATATGGAGTTTTGTTATGTAATTATGTTGCATCTAAGCAAATATTGATATCGTTTAGATGTGTGACATGTTTAACTGCAATAAAGCAGCGTACTCTAATGTGAAAGAGGTGTGATAGACGTGATGCAGTTTCATTTGATTCTGTAAG
>JAODLD010000091.1:2506489-2521489 GCA_026781065.1 Mormyrops boulengeri
CCCCCCCCCCCCCCCCCCCCCCCCCCCCCCCCCCCCCCCCCCCCCCCCCCCCCCCCCCCCCCCCCCCCCCCACAAATCATCACTCGCCTTCGAATCGCAAACTATCAAGATAATTTAATCTCTCATTTTTTTTTTGTTCTGTGTATACATCTATTACATACGACTGTCGTTTAATTTCGCAGTATGGCTTTGTCAATCACGCCTTGGAACTGCTGGTTCTGAGAAATTACGGGCCGGAGGTCTGGGAAGACATCAAGTGAGTTTCACAACATGCTGGTCTCGCCTGTCAGTCATACGTAAGAAGCACGCGAAACCTTCGCACCCTGTATGGAGCAGAATCAAAATTCAATTATTTTTACGCATATGTCGAACATTACACCTATATATCATTGGTATAAACATTACTTCGTTGATTTCGTTTTTATTTAGAGATCCGCAAAATATATTCTGAGCATATGAAGATATAGGCCTTTTTTAAATTTTGTATTGTACAAACCATGCTATTTTAATTCCAAAAGTTATAGCAGTTGATTTAAAAAGCGCCCAGTTTCTTTCATAAATTTCCTCACTTTACATTTAAAATACGAGTTAAGTACACGGACCCATAATTCAGGCGCATGCTTCACATTTTTTCAGTTTCTGATTATAATGTATAGTACAGCAAGTACTGTATGTAGTCTTACCTTAATCTCCCACTATAGCCTACTGTTTGAACTTTATAGGTCCAGTGTCTGGCCAAATAAGATAATGCTGATGCTAAAAAAAGATATTATTAGCGATCTTGAGAGTATACGGTGTGTCCACAAAAGTCAAGGGTAGACCGTTGAGTGTCAGGACTGTATAAACATGTCCTCTCTCTAAGTGCACAAACATAAAAGCTAAGTTTATTTAACTTTTTTGTCTTTTTCTCGTGTCCCGGACTTGACTTTATCTCATGCTTTCAAGAACCAAGGCACAGCTGTTCTTAAATAAACATGTTTTGAATAGTCTGTACAGTGTCACCTCATGAGAAATA
Organism: Mormyrops boulengeri; assembly: GCA_026781065.1. Classification (NCBI taxonomy): domain Eukaryota; kingdom Metazoa; phylum Chordata; class Actinopteri; order Osteoglossiformes; family Mormyridae; genus Mormyrops; species Mormyrops boulengeri. Next base: position 2,507,505 of record JAODLD010000091.1, read on the forward strand.
CTTTGGCTTAATCTTATCTCAGCTGATGTAATATCCCTGATTAATGACCCCGTTATTTTTTCTCGATTGCTTTTAGCGTTTTGTGGTCAAGTTATGGATCTGAAAAATGAATACTATATGTTTACCTTCTTGAGGCTTTCTACTCACACTGGGCCAAGTGCCACCAGAAATTAGCTTCTAGCCAGCCAAATAAAATGTGTTGTTTTTCTTAGTAGTAGTGAGCTCAACACAGTGACCTGGTCATGGAGATTCTACTCAGAGTGTTATTACTTTGACAAATTCAATTGCTGTTGTGCAGGTTTCCAAATAAGGGATAAAATTTTCAGTGCAGCTGGGGGCCATTTCGTTTATTTCTATAGTAACGCAATTTGTAGTTCTGTCTAAGGCAATTCATGTTTGTCTTTTGTGGCCAAACTGGGAGGGTAGCTCTCTAATTAATATCACTCCTCCAGAGTTGGGGTTTCAAACCCCAGCTCCCCCCAAGGGTCTGTATGTAGAGTCTGCACGTTCACCTTAATTTAATTTTTTTTTTAATTACTCATTCCTCATAGATACAGAATAATGTTTCCCAGCAGTGAAGTGTTCTTCATATTAAGTCTTCAGCTGCTTCTACTTCAAACAAACGAGGCAGCAATAAGGTGACACGTGCACTTTGGCCAAAAATAGGTTGAACATGATTTGTCATTTGTTGTACGTTTTCTTGAATGGGTTCCCAGGAAGGAAGCGCAGCTGGACGTGGAGGGCCAGTTCCTGGTCAGACTCATCTACGAGGATGCTAAAACCTATGACCTGGTGGCTGCGGCGAGTAAAGTTCTCAGTAAGTAACCGTGGTGTAATTAATGCGTGCCGCGAGGCACCTCGTCACAGCAAGCCACTTCTAATCCATTTAATTGGGTCCTCTGCTGTTCCCTGCACAGAGATCGATGCCGGTGACATTCTGCAGATGTTCGGGAAGATGTTCTTTGAGTTCTGTCAGGAATCCGGATACGACACTATCCTCCGAGTGCTGGGATCCAACGTTAGAGAGTTCCTGCAAGTACGGGCCCTTGCAGAACCTTTTTTTTTCTCATTAATCCTCACTTAAGCCTGTTTTTCCGGCTATTGTAAACTGTAGGTGTTTTGAAAGTGTTACCTTCACTTGTCTCATTGCTGCTAAATGAAAAGAAACAGTCCCAGCTATTAAATGATTCTGAATGTAAATCGGGGGAGGTGTGTATAGAGTATAAAGGCATAAACAGTTCTCAGTTGATGTTACATTGTATCTGAAGATTCTTCAATGAAATATCAAATTTTTTTTAAGAACAACGATGACGTCACAGGGAATATTTGAAATGTTGGTCAAATCATAAAAAAGGAAAATCAGTTTGCAAAAACATGGAATCTCGTACTGTTTAATGGCAGTGGACCAGGGCATGAAATGTCACAAGGCTTCCAAGGGCTGAAAATGCAAATGCTATTTGGTCGCCTCTTCAGAATCTCGATGCTCTGCATGACCATCTGGGCACCATCTACCCAGGAATGAGGGCCCCGTCCTTTAGGTGCACAGATGCTGAGAAAGGAAGTAACCTCATCTTGCATTACTACTCGGAGAGAGAGGGCCTACAGGACATCGTGATCGGGATCATCAAGACCGTGGCCCAGCAGATCCACGGAACCGAAATAGAGATGAAGGTCGGTAGCGTTGGGTTTATTTACATGACAATGCTGATTTCCCCAGGTTCCTAGCACATTCCCAACCCTGCTGTGAAGCTCATAGTCTGCTTGGAAGTAATTTTAAAATGTGCAGAACCCACAGACTGTGACTCACCAGAGGTATTTTTGGACCTTTTTTTTTTTTCAATCAACCGTACGCCTGGCGGGCCTGTGCAGAGATGTAGGTTCTAAGGTTCTAACCACATTGATTGCTAGATCCAAAGCAAAGCAGATTTTGAACGACTGAGAGTGTTTTTTTACTCCCTTGCCTCCCTGTGGTGTTTCCTGCAGCATCACATCATGCCATGATATTTTTAAATAATGTGCAGTATGTTAGAAATAATATTCATCATCTTTATAATATCGAGGGTTGCACAACAACAAACTAAAATGGCTTCTGTTTAAAAGGCACCTTTTAAAAATATGTAAGCTGCTTTCCTATTGTCATGGAAATATGAATAATCTAAAATCAACATCTTTCCTTTGCTTCCTGCTCCCAGCCGATCTGCCGTTTTATCTCCGAGCTGCAGCGTGTTGCCGAGAACAGGCTGAGTGAGACAAAAGCACAGGATTGACATCCCTTCTAACGTGGCATGCGATTTATCTAAATGCTGACCAGGGTTGCCATGGAGACTTAATGTGAAGAGACAGCAGACTGACGTCAGCAGTTAAAGGTCTATGCTTGGTAACCCACTGGACAACGTTGGTTTCTCCATCAGCCTCATGGATTGCCCTGTTCCAGCTTACATAGCCTTTGCCAGATTCTCACCCCAATGAATTCCAGTGCACTGCAGTGTCGCACAACTTATTGCATGCCGATTTGTAAAGCGGTGACTAATCTGTGAAGGGTTGCTACTTTGTTGCCATCACAATAACGACTGACATTTTGGTCCTTGCCAACATGGAGTGTAGAGATTCGTATAGAAGCAAATGCAACTCATTGAACCATTGTCATGATTATAATGAAGCAATGTAATTATCAATGATTAAAGTTTTGTCCCTGTTGCAATCTATTGCTGGGGCTTTGCAGTAGTAGATTTGGGGCCTCAATTCCTGTTTGTGGAGTTTCCGTGTTCATGCATCTTTTGTTAAAACAGCCAATTGAGTAAAGCAGCTGAGAGTTGAGGATGTGAAAACCAGCAGATGTTGACCTGTTCAGGACCTTCTATGTTTAGCCTTGGCTCTGTTTTTTCTCTGCTGCCCACATCAGGTCATCCAGCCAAAGAGTGAGGAGTGTGACCACATTAAGTTCCTGATCGAGGAGAAAGACTCGGAAGAAGAGGCCTTCTATGAGGATTTGGATGGGTTTGAGGAGAATGGCACCCAGGAAACGCGGATTAGTCCGTACACCTTCTGTAAAGCTTTTCCTTTCCATCTCATGTTTGACAGGGAGCTGGTGCTCACCCAGTGTGGGAACGCCATCTTCCGTGTCCTGCCACAGGTGCGAGCACCCAGGCAATGCAGTTTTTGTCTACAATGGCGCACCATGTATCTGGCTTCTTATCATGTAGTCATGAGTGTCATTCAGGGGTGGAAGGGCAGGTTCAGTGCCTTCAAATAAATGCTAAACACCCTTCACCCCTTCACTTTGCAACAAACACTCTCATGCTGTAGGTTATCTCAAGTTGAAGCCATTATTCTTCAGTGAGACCACCTTGAGAAGATAGTATAAGGACAGTGATATGCCCACATGTGCTTGCAATAACCTTGGCCACTCCTTCTCCCCCAGCTTCAGCCGGGGAGCTGCAGCCTGCCCTCGGTCTTTTCCCTCGTGCGTCCGCACATCGATTTCAGTTTCCACGGCATCCTGTCTCACATTAACACTGTCTTCGTGCTAAGAAGTAAGGTGAGCACAGTAGAGTAGGTCCCATTGCCCCATCCTGTCCTTCAACCATTTGCGTCGGATGAGTAAGCTCCGGACCTCTTGTTTCCTCTGGGAAGGAGGGCCTGCTGAACGTGGAGGCATCAGAGTGCGAGGACGAGCTGACAGGCACGGAGATTAGCTGCCTCAGGCTTAAGGGACAGATGATCTACCTGCCTGAAGCGGAAAATATCCTCTTCCTCTGCTCCCCGAGGTATGACTTTGAGGTTTCCAAGCCACCTTGGAGAGCTACCAGCCAATGGCCTCACCTTTTGTCTCGTTCTTTAAATATGACTGGTTTGGTCATGAAGCGTGATTGTGGTTAGAACATCTACTAACATATACTGCTTTAGAGAGACGAAATGCCAGGTTTTTTATGTCAAGCTCTTGATGTTTCCTCCTTGACTGATCACCCTTGACACCTCGCTCCTGTCTTGCCAGTGTGATGAACCTGGATGACCTGACCAGGAGAGGACTCTACCTGAGTGACATCCCACTCCATGATGCCACACGGGACCTGGTGCTCCTCGGGGAGCAGTTCCGCGAGGAGTACAAGCTGACGCAGGAGCTGGAGATCCTAACGGACCGCCTGCAGCACACTCTCCGTGCCCTGGAAGACGAGAAGAAGAAGACTGACAGGTACCCTCTAACCCTAACCCTAAACCTAACCCTCGTCATACCTAACCCATAGTGACTGATCTTAAATCCTCCTCTCCTTGATTTTTACATCCTTGAATGTATCAGTTTGGAAATCTCAGATATGATCCTCTCAGCTTCTCATCTAAAAGTGCAAGGTTGCAGCAACAAATCAGAGATGTTAGGGATTGCTATCTCAAAAAGATTCAGATGTGAAATACAGGCCGTCCCCTGTAGCTTAATAAGTTTCCCTGTTTCACAAGTCTTGCTTTATTGTGGGCCTCCTGCAGAGTCCATCTTGTCAAATAAGTATGGATCGTGAAAGCAGTAAAGTGGAACAAGACCGGCTCTCCGGGTAGTCAGCGTATTTTTATGCCGAAAATATATTCGCAGCAGAAACAGGACTCTGAACGATAGCCTGTCTAAATCTTTGCATACTTCACACTCGATTTTCAACCACCCTGAAAATATTTCCACAGCGTTGACAGCATTTTATTCCAAGGCGAACGTCAAACTCCTGCCTGTCACACATCCACTTACCTATGTGGACATTTAAGGGACTGGACATTTAAGGCACTGGACGTTTATTTTCCATATTAGACTTTCCTACTTAAGCCATATTCTGGTATTTGAATCTGATAAATAATTCATTTATAATTCTCTGTAACCTGCTTTTAAGCAGTAAACACTGATTTTAAGTATATAAACTGGTACATGGATAGAGGTCTCCGATCAGATCCAGGACATGCTGGAGGGATTGTACCTACCAGCTGGGCATGAGATTGTCTGGAGATCTTCTAGAAGTAGCTAGAAAGGTCTGGTTTGACCAGATATGGGTGCTGGCTCTGCTACACTCACCAAGAGAAGTGGCTGGAAGATGGATGGATGGATGTCGATAGTTTTTTGGGGGGGGGGGGGGTTGTATTACATTATATTAGTAAGAATTTTAATATACAAATTCCAGCCATTGGATTCTACATAAGTAGCTTAGTTGCTGTACTGTTGAAAATGTCCCTAAAACGATTTTCAGCTTCTTCACAGCGTAGGATTTTCCGGCAGATACATACCGGCGTTCCCCTCGGTCATATACACAGTCATCGTTTCACTCCCGTTGCTTCTGCTTTGGACGCTCGCTGCTGTGATCTCACCCCCAGCTGAGTATGCTGTGGTCTGCCGCTCGCCGCCAGCTCACGACACGCCCAGATACATTTCGGAACGGGCGTGCGTGGGCTGATCGATTTTGCTCACCGCCAGTCGGACTTTGCCTTGCTTTTTCCGTTACGTCCCGTGCCTCTCTGAGCCCGCCGCGGTTTGGAGTCGGTTTCACGCTACGCTTCATTAACTGTGGTTATTCAAAACCCCACCATTGACCTCTCTATGATTACAACCCACTTCTCTGAATAAACTATGCTATCCCAGTAAAATGTATAGCCGTATGACAGTATGTATAGCAATTGTTGTCAATTTGAATGAAAAACAGGGTCACGCAGAGTCAGTCATCATTAGTTTGATTTATTTATGTTCCTGGGCCTAATTTATATGCAAATTTCTTTTTTAGAAGCTAATTTGATAATAACTCTGTAATATTTGTGTCAGTTGTCTATAATCCCTGTATTTGTATATTGAAAAGCCCTTTTTAGTATGACTGCCCCTGATTGCCCCATCGTGCTTGGGGCTTGCCCTTTCCCACGAGTAACATTAACTGCGGCATCACAAACACAAGCAGCAGCAACACACCCTGCTTCATGCGGGGCGTCTTCGCTGCTAAATGCTAACTCGCGGTATTATCTTGGGGAACTAAAAATGAATACGGCATTACTTTTTCTTTTTGAACCGCTTCCATGTATATTTTCGACCGGTGAGTCTGGCTGACGAGATTTCGGCACATTTTGTGCCTCCGTACACCAAGCCATCATTTAAAACATTTTGCGTTTGGCAGAAAGTACGACTTAAGTTAGTTACCATGGCAACATCCCCATCTGCTTTATGTTTGGAGCTTGGTCGTGGAAAGCCGAAGTTTCTCATCCTCTGTCTTAATACAGACTTTTACGGACAGTTTATATACACAGTATGCTATATATTACATACATAAAACAGGTGATAGTAAAACTTTAATAGCTAAATATTATTTCAATATAAACATGGAAAGACTTGTTTTGACATAAAGAACACTTGACACTTAAAAATCAGCAACTAGATGAAAATGCCCATCCATCCATCCATCCATCCATCTATCCATTTTCCATACACACTTGTCCTACAGTATGTAAGGTTGCAGGAGGTCTGGAGCCTTGGGAATTACCCAGGACAGAGCGCCAACCCAATGCAGTACATGAAAACATATATACAGTATAAAAAATAAAAAGTAGCTTAGTAATGGCATGAAAATGTGTCGCTATGAATCATGATCGATGACTTACTGACTAGAAAATGACTAAAATCTTGGAGAACCATTCTGTTTTTCCCGTAGACTTCTGTATTCTGTTTTGCCGCCGTCCGTGGCAAATGAGCTGCGACACAAGCGGCCCGTCCCGGCGAAACGTTACGACAACGTCACCATCCTCTTTAGCGGCATCGTGGGTTTCAACGCCTTCTGCAGCAAGCACGCCTCAGCGGAAGGTGCCATTAAGATCGTCAATCTGCTCAACGATGTCTACACCCGGTTTGACATCCTGACAGACTCCCGGAAGAACCCTTATGTTTACAAGGTAAGATGAGACAAGTGTTTACCACCTTGTCCCTTATACAGCTTGCCTAGGGTTGGTTCCGCTCCACGGTTCCCTCCAACTGGTGCGAGGGCTGTAAGGTGTTGTCAAATAAGGCTCCATTCTACCTGCTGGCACCAGAACGGGGGGGTGTGGGGGTGATCCTCCATGATAAAATTTGCCGACCCTGTCCCCTGACAATCAAATTCCTGGGCCAGGGGGAATAAACGATCACATGGCCCGGATTCAACTGTATTTTGGTCCGTATGCAGTCCTACTGGTTTGGGACCACTGCTCTAGAGCCTGGGAGCCTTTTTTTTGACTAGACTGATCTCACGGTATGGGAAGATTTTCACGTCTACAGTAATTCACCTCTGACACACAAGAACAAGGTCAAGATTGTCGTGGGACATTTTTAGGGACAGCTGAATGCAGCCAGCTGTTTCCACTATGAACCCAGGGACTAAGAATTCACCCCTGGGCCTCGGTGGACAGAGCAGATGATGGAGGGGTGTCTCTTATCTTGCAGGTGGAGACCGTCGGGGACAAGTACATGACAGTGAGTGGGCTTCCAGAGCCGTGTACTCACCACGCTCAGTCCATCTGCCACCTGGCTCTGGATATGATGGAGATCGCCGGCCAGGTGAAGGTGGACGAGGAGCCTGTTCAGGTTAGGAAGGTGTTTTTCTTCTACCTACCCATAGGGGGCGCATTTTTAGCCCACTACTTACTCAATTATTTACTACAACATTTCACTGCATAAGCAGTTTGAAGACAGCGAGATGGATGGATGGATGTTTGCATGACTATTCCTTAGAAATAGAATATTTGGGGGGATCGCATTTTAAGGTCCCAGAAAGTGCAGCTCCTAAATATTAATCATATTCAAAAATTTAATGTTCAAATGCCACTGGTTCCTAGCAAACCATGAGACCATCTGACATTTTGGTAGCTCAATTCTTCAGCGTTGCAGTCTGGAGGCTGTGTCAACATCAGTGTTTTGACACAACCTTTTGCTACGAGACCCAGCTGTGATAACAGTCTGCCGTTTTTATTCATCTCTGTCCGAGTGCTGTTCTTGGTAACTGTCAGGAGTATTCATTTTGCTGCCTTATTCCATCATTGGTGCTAACCTGGGAACTGGAGAATTTCTTTTTTTAACAGACTGTTGAACTAGTATGTTTACAGGCAGTAAGATGACCTTTAGGTTTATAACCTGGAAGTGTGTTGAATGCATTAGTAATGGACATGATATCAGGATTCCTCATCTGCGGGGAACTGCAGTGACATATAATGCACCCCCGGGGCCGACTTGAGCTATAAACAATATATAATTAATCAAAACGCCCTGAAAAAGCCTTTCTATTACTTGCATAAACAGCAGCGGCCATGTTTAATCTAAACTCAGAGAGTCCAAAGTCATTCCTTCATAGGTTGCATAATTTTTTGTCGAATGGAAATTTTTACTTCTCGCATAAAGCATGATTATATTAATTAATCACTATAAAAAAAATCCAAACGATGTTCTGCTAAATCCCCCATTACAGGAATCACAAAATACCTAGTTCCAGTTACATAAATTCAGAAAATGGTTCTGTTGCCTTTGCAGTAGAGGTGGAAGGTTTGACTTTAGCCATATATATTTTCCTTAGTTATAATGCCAACCTCCTTTCAGTGTACCTAAAATAGCTACATGGATCTAATTGGCCAAAGTTGGCTGTGGCAGACTTGATCTTAGACAGCGTACTTTTGTTTAAACCACGGAACGACGTTTGTTATTGTATCCGTGACGACGAGTGCTGACGTTCCAGAGGGCCATGGCTTGTTTATTGGGCAGATGGTACTGCAGGCAGAGAAATGGAGGTTGGTACCAGACAGAGCCTCAAATCACATCGACATCCAGCCCATGTCAGTGCATCTGCCAACAGCTCCAATCCGTCGATCCTCCTTTCTTCCCAGTTGCTTTTCTTGACCATGTTATGCTGTGTCACATCCTGTGGGCCCACAGAAAGTCAGGGGTATGTCTGAGTGAAAAAAAAACCTGTACCTGTGTTTGTTCTCTTATTGGGGTGATTCAGACGAAGCAGAACAAAAGTGAGAACAAAAACAATAACCAGTGGGGAAAAACCAGAAACAGTGCACACAAATACTTCACGGCTGCCTGGTTTTCAGACTGCCCCAGTAACGTTGGAAATGTGTTATTTGCCTGACCTTTGCGAGCACCAGTCGAATCACTCTGGCTACTTTGAAGCCAATGGGGACAGCCGGAGAATAGCGTGACCCAGTTCCATCAAAGGAGATGGATTTGCGTAACCCGGCAAGCGCTGAGCACGGGAGTGCTACCGTTTCACCTCGGGGGGTGCCCCTGAGGAGCTGATGTCACGACGTTTCCTGCTGAGCACAAACTAAAGCCCAGAAATAGGTGACACACGAGCATCTCAAACCGTACAGTCATGCTGTCGTGCGGTTATCTGCTCGAGGTCGCTTAGCCGTCCTGTCGGAAGGCAGGGACTGATCAGAAATATATTGTATTTTGTTTAATCTCGTTACGTTCCAATCTGCTCTCAGCTCTCTCTCCAGTGTTTACTCATTACAATCTGCCGGTTGTACCACCCACGTACTCGTCTGACTGATATCCAAAGCAAAATTCAAATGGTGTCAAAACAGATATGACATTTATTCTGAGCATAAATAAGGCTTTGCTTAGTAAACAAAAAGGGACCAGACACCTTTATTTTACGAAGGCATGTGAAGTGTTTATGACATGCGAGAGGCTAAATCTCTTAGCAGAGTTTGGGCTTGATTTACCTTTAGTCCTGAGCTTGTGGGTGGCCCTTTGGAGTTACTGTCACGCCATTTTCAAACCCGCTCAGCTGGACAGACAATGTTCAAACGCTAGCTTGTTTTTGGCTGTTCCATATCCAGATAACCATTGGGATCCATACGGGAGAGGTGGTGACTGGGGTTATAGGACAGAGGATGCCTCGCTACTGCCTGTTTGGAAACACAGTGAACCTGACGAGTCGTACCGAAACCACGGGCGAGAAAGGGAAGATTAATGTTTCCGAGTACACATACAGGTGAGTTCTGAGAGTCCCCGAAGACTCATAACTCATTCTCACCACATAAGCAGGAGCATGCTTATAAATTTGTTCAAATTAAACATAATTCACAATGATGGATGGCTATGAGTAATATTTAAAAAACTGTCATTAGATGTAATTCGATCATTAAAAACTTAGCAAAACAAAACTGACTTGGGTTTATAGTTGCTTAAAACAGTAGTAGAACAGACAGATAGATGTTACAGACTTCCAAAGGACACTGATGAGGCAGTTTGCACAGCAATCAGAATAATAAAATGAAGCATGGCACTCAGGCAATAGCCAGCGCATGGCAGTGCCGCCCATAGGGGGCGCGTAAGCCCCCTTTCACCCATCCCTGATGCAGGCAACCTGTCCCGTAGGTGTTTACAGTCAGCAGAGAATGCAGATTCCCAGTTCCAACTGGAGTACCGGGGACCCATCAACATGAAGGGGAAAAAAGAGCCCATGAAAGTGTGGTTTCTATCCAGGAAGAGCCCAGATGCTGCTAAGCAAACAGCAAACAATTAAAAGAAACTAAAAGCTGAATTCACTTCCAGGCAAACACAATATTACATGAGTTGTGCTATTTTACGTATATATATTTATGTGCGTAGGATGTTTTTAGGGGTGTTTTATCTTCTCACTTTCTTCCTAGCTATTATTTTTTGTTTATCATCTACTGTTAGGCAGAAGAACGGATGCTTTAAATTTAATATATATATATGGATATGTTTTAAAATTTCCAGAAAAACAAATCCTTTTCTTGTCCTTGTGTGTGCTGTTTTTTTTTTACAAATCATTAGTTATTGCCTTGAATAATTTACTACATTCATTTACTATTGTTTCCCTGTCTCCATAACTACCGATATACTGTGAGTATTGAATAATGTTATTAACTGATTGCAGTTATGGAAATTACAAACTGGTATGACATTAGTCCAGAATCCTAGATGAACCATCATATTCACATTTCCTGTATTGTGCCAAGAATATTAGAAATTGTTGTTTTGGTAATATATACAGAGATAAACACCTATCATTGTAATACATCAAACTCATGTATAGTGTATCTTATTGTACCATATTTTGATTCTTACAGTAAGATTTAGTGTTAGAATTCTTTATTTCTGTTTGTTTATTGTAGAATTAGTTTCCTCTGAATTATACATGAATAAGGTACCTGAATTTGAAGTCTCTTTGGGGAAAGTCTTTACTCTGGATCTCTGTGGGATTTCTCGTGCCCAGAAGAATCATTGATGCACTATGTGCCTCACAAAACATGCTGACAATTACACTGAAGCACAGACATTTTTTTTATTCCCCAAAGTGTTTCAGGTCGAAAGTAGTCAGTACACCTATCGTAAGGGAAATTTCTGTTGTCGCATTTTTTCTTTTATCTTTCCCAAAGTCAATATACTAAATCGGGAATGCAACGGGGGTGTTTTCTGCATTAACCGCTCCATTCATTCTCGTCAGCTTCAATAGCCAGTGCGCTAAAGGAAGTCTCAGAGAGAAGAACCTGCTGGCTTGTGGATTCAAGGTAACGGCTGAGAAGGTTTAAAAGAGACCTATACTTAGCGTGAGGAAGCAGGATGTAGGACACACTAAACCGAGAGCTGAGGTGTGAGGATGAGCCACTGAAATGCTGAAGGTCACCCAACTTTGTCAGTTTGAAGGACTCATCCATTTTTGCTTAATCATTAAGGTAATTTAAAATGGTATCGTCTTTATATTGCTCTGACCTGCTATAGCCCATTCTGTTATTAAAATTATGAACTATTAATACCGTGTTCTGCGTTTTTATTAATACATAAAGGATTCATCACCCATAGGTACCCTGTACTGGCCTGTTGTGTTATAGGAGAATGCTGGTTCAAGAAACATGCGGCAAATTTATTAACATTAATATGTTTTACAAACACGCAACACACCTTCAGGTCTAAGTCTGTTAACATGTGAATATCAGGGGAGTGAAATACACCCCAGTGGACCTATGGAAATAACATAGGCCTACTATTCACTGACATAAATACAACCCCAAACTGGAGACACCTAGCTGTACTGCCAAACCCCACCCCCCATTAAACCCCTCCCCTTAATTTGTAATAACCCATGACAAAATAACCACAGCGTCTCCTTTCTGTATTTACAGGTGTGATATTTTAGACAAATGTAATCACCACAGGATACTATTGCACTTTGCACCGAGAAGCTTGTCTCTGATTGCAACATCAGCTGTAATTTATTTTGTTGAACTAGACTATTTTGCCCATTCTGCTTGAGAATGACCATACTGGATAAATATATTATCCACAATGGCTAGCGCTGAAAATAAATGTTAGGACATATGCAAGTGATTTAAAGTAAAACAAGCAACAGTGTGTTTCAGTTTTGAAGACTCTGGTTCCTGAAGAGTACACAGTTTAAACCCTCAGATATTAATTACCGCTAGAACGAGGTGTACAGGCCGGAGACAGTGGCTCAAACTTTACTCCCAACTATAATGAACTTTTATTATTTTAATCAAAAGGCATATGACCAAAATATTACATCTGTGTCATTCTTGTTTACTTCAACTAAGATCAGTTTTTTTAATCTTTTTTTTCAGTCTTTAAAAAGGAATTTGTACGCCCAAGATTAAGCACTCAACTTTGAAAACACACACAAGCATATCATTGAGATCCTACAGTAACATTTACGTTGCCCTGTGTACTGCACACAACTCATATTTTGTCTCAAATATGCAAGCTGGAAAAGAAGAATTTGTTGAGCTTGAATATTTACACAGCAGAATTTAATGCTGAAGGATGCTAACAAAAAGGGACATTGGGACAACCAGTGGTTCTACAGTTGCTGGGCAGCGAAGTTCCTTTCCCAGTGCCTCCCCTGCTGTTATTTCCCAGATACACGGATAGCTGTGCTGGGTAATGATGTGCAACCTGATTGGTCAGTGGGGTGTGACTGCATCAGCTGATTTGTTGGCTGTTAGTGCTGTTTGAAGTGTATGACTTAACACTAATCACTGTGCTTCGGCTCCACCTGACATCATGGAAATTTGCCTCTGGCTGGAGTATTGATTTGCTTTAGGTGCTGATTTAAGCCATATTATAGCCTAGGGTTCGTAGGTCTTTCTGCTGCATCTCCAGGCCAGATCAGGGAAGAGGAAGCAAACGGTAATGGGCGAACACTGATAACCAGAACGGCTCTTTGACTGTCAAGGTTGCATTACATCTCCCTCTTGTGGTCATTCTCTGATATTTCATGCATAAATTACTATCCGTCAAACCACTATCAGTATTCAAGGTCGGTGCTTGAGTGCATTGGATGCTGTGTGTAAGACTTTGGAAGTCACTGTACCATAGTTAGTACTTATTATTTTAAATCAACATAGAAATATTTGTAATGCTTTGTATGAATGTCATGGGTCATTCATAAAGTGTTATAAATATGGCTAAAAATATTTATTAAAAGGCACAACACGATATAGCCATGTTTATTATGCATTATGAAGCTCTCTCCTATAATGCCCTATAGATACCTTTATAATGCAGTACAAAGCATCCTTAATTGTTATACCGACCATGATAATGCATTTTGAAGGTATCTGTTGTGCATTATAGATGGCTTCATTGGAGATAATGAAACATTATAATCAAGACTATAATGCCTTATCACTGTCAATAGAAGACGCTGTAACACTTTATTGTTATATTGACCATTATAATGCATTATGAAGACATCTGGGATACATTAAAGGGGCGGTGGGGGCTTAATGGCTAGCAAAGTGCACTTGTAATTTAAGGATTACAGGTTCAAATCCCCAACCAGCAAGGCACCACTGAGGTACCCTGAGCAAGGTACCGCCCCCAAGCACTGCTCCCCAGGTGCTGAATTAGCTGCCCCCCTGCTATGTCACATTGTCACATATGGGTTAAATGCAGAGGACACATTTTGTTGTGGTGTGTCAACACTGATCACTAATTATAGCTTCAAGTTGCTAAGTAT
>JAODLD010000091.1:2522664-2558579 GCA_026781065.1 Mormyrops boulengeri
ACACACACACACACACACACACACACACACACACTATTTGCATGTCTTCTTCTAAAATTAGGAATAAGAAAAATAAGAAATATACAAAAATATAGTCTTTTTATAGCATGACCAATGTGCTCTCTGAAAATAATAGGTTGTTTCCAAACAAGCATGCCCAGGCTGACCAGGTGGATGACTCACAGATTGGAACTAACAAAGCTGCCAAAGGAGGCATCATCTACAGAGAATATCTGCAGGTAAACACCTTTTGAGTAGCAATACCTAGGAAGAACTCAGACGCAAAAGGCAATGATAGTGTTAATCAAACACAGTAAAACCTGTGCAATGAAACAATGTGCCAAATGTGCAGTTGCTGTGCAAATGTGATGTGATGAAGGTTGTGAACACAGAGGAGAAATTGTCCTTTTATTTGTAGCTGGACAAAATCGTGACAGCACAAGTACTTCAGAGTGGACTAAAGGGGCAGAAGATCCACGACGAGCACCTCTTCATTGTCACCCACCAAGGTGAATTAAAATCGCGACGTTTAATGGCAAAACTCTAGCAGGAGTTAATTATCAGGACTTACGTATTTGAGTCAAACTAGTGGTAAAGCTGTGGCTTCTGAAAAATAAATGACCTGAGCAGTAAAATTCTGCATTTCAGCGTATGAACTCTGGTTTAAGCAGATACTCTGGGACCTAGATTCAGTGAGAAATATTTTCCTCAAAGATTGTGTAAGTGTTTCAAGCCTTCAACTATTTATATAGCAGCAAGCTAAATTATTTTGACAAATTACTCAGTGTTTTCAAATGGCATAACATACAAATATGAAATAACTTAAAAGCAAATACTATACTTAGTGTAATTCTAATTTTCATAAATACATACTGTATTTTCATGTAGAAAAATGTACTTTCAGTAAACAATGAAAATGTTTCATTGGCTTATTGGATTGGAACTAAATTACATTTCAACAGGTACGGGATGAGCGGAATATGCTCAAAGTTGTAAGTCGAATGCAGAGAATTACAATGATCTTCAGACTTCTGGTCGACCAGTTTGCTGTCCTGGAAACCATGACTGCCTTAGATTTTTACGATTTCCGGTGAGCATACTGTAAACCTGCTTATGATATGGATATATGCCACACAGATCACTTATGTCTGCATTCATTGCGTATGTCCACCATCTTCACAACGTCAGATACGTATTTTGGTTCCACCCATTTGTCGATTCTGGTTTTTGTTAGACACTCCTTTTCTGTGAATCACTGTTTGCAGGGATTACTTGACTCCAGTCTCTGGGTTCCAGAGTCTTCAGTTCAGGCTGCTGGAGAACAAGCTTGGGGTTTCAGAGAGCCAGAGGGTCCCTTACAATCGTTGTCACTACAGAGAGCACTTCCATGGACAGGACATTGAAGAACTGCTGAGATCTGAGCAGGAACTAAGTCTTCTGCAGCTAATTGAGGTGCCAACCAACAACTAGATCCCGCATTGGCTGTTAAGATCACCCATCCATCATACATTCTCCTGTTCTAGTCAGGGTCTCAGGGGTACACCCTGGATGGGACACCCATCCATGGCAGGTCACATACACACTATAGGTCATTTAGAAATGTCAGTTAGCCAAACCACATGTCTTGGACTGTGAAAAGAAACCAGAGTGTCTGGAGAAACACAGGGAGAATTACACCCACCCACACCGAGTCACCACGCCACCTGCTGTTGAGATTAGTAAATAACAAATTTGAACAAGAATCATGTCCTCAGCCAAAAACCTGCCCAAACAGTAGAATACAATTACACCTTAAGGTGAATATCATAATATTGTTAGTAGTGAAAAATGATATTCTCAGTAAATAAAATTAAATTATTAAGGTTTTATAATGGCCTCGATAGTCTTAAAAATAAGAGGACCTCCATATTAATTTTATTTTTGATGGATTCATTTATTATGGATTAATAAATTAATTTTATTTTTGATGGATTAATTAATTTACAAATTGCTAGAAATGGCTGGAGAGGACTCCTGGACTGGAAAAAGATGGATTCAACTTTTGGGGAAAACTACAAATAAATGTTAAAGAGGGTTTCAACCATGAACTGAAGAAACTTGAGGTAAATGCCATTCTCTACACCCATATTCTCTTAACCCGTGTTTTAAGATAAGTCTTGGTTATTTTTAACGGATGTACAGCAGCAATAACAACACCTGAGGTATTCTGACAGCAACAACCAGAGTCAGAGAAAAAGGCAGAAATGATAGAAGAACTCGTCAAACAGAATGAGGTCTTCGCTTCTTTGTTTGACGAAAATAATCACGAGCGTCTTTTGTGCGTAGGTAAGTATTTTATTTTTGTTTTCTGTTTTCAAATGTTCTAGCAGTCTGGATTCCCTGTAGACTGGCAAAGTAACCACATGTATTGTACGCTCAGGCCTAATTAGCTAGAAAACTTGAGCTGTTCAAATTTGTGAAATAAATGACAGGATCTCTCACTCGTGCCATCCAGGTGAGAGGCGACTGTCTTACAAAGCCCTCCAAGGAGCTCTGATGATCTACTACTACAGGTAAAGCTTTTCACCTTAGTGAGGCTTCTGTGTCTTCTTCTATCTGGGAGTCCATTTCAAATCCAACTCTGATCCCTGTCCAGAGAGGAGCCTCGTTTCCAGGTTCCCTTCCAGGTCCTCACCTCCTTGATGGACATCGACGCCCTCATGTCAAAGTGGAGATGTGAGTACCAATATTCCAGTTGGGTCCCATTGACATATTAGATATATCCCCACACGTTTCTCTAGTAAACAGCTGGTACATGTTGAGGTATCCCTTGCTTGCAAGTCACCATGGAAGTTCCATAGCTAATAGTTCATCCATCTTCAAACTGCTTATTCTGGTCAGGGATAATTAATAACAAAAATAATCTCGTATTCCACTGCAGACAACCATGTGTGCATGACCCACCGCATGATTGGTAGTAAGGCTGGCACAGGGGGGTCATCTAGCTACCACTACCTGCATTCTACTGTCAGGTAAGCAGTCTTCACTGGAATGACATGCAGTGTATGGCTATGGACCCCTTGTTATTACAGCATCAAAGGTCTGTCAAGCAGTGTTCTTTGCATATTTGATTATTTGTGCAGTGGCCATAAATTTTAATGAAGAGAGTTCAGCAGACTCAAGGAATGATGAGATTGTGTTTGAGTTCAGTCATGTCCCCACTGGTGGCAAAGATAGCTAAGTGTGTTTTTTGCCTGCTCCTGTAAGCCTCTATGTCTCTTGCAGTGACCGCTACATGGTCTTTGTGGATTTCTTCAATCTCGTCACGTTTCTGGTGCCTCGGACCTGGGTGCCCAAACTGGACCCCAGTATCCACAAGATCCTCTTGACTGCGGAATGTTGCGATAGCTCTTACTGTAGCAGCGAGGGCTCTGATTAGGACAGCTGGAGTGAGGCTGGCTGGAAAGGCTCTGATTATTTCTGTCAGGTTCTAGAATGCTGCATAATGCGTCTGAGAGTAGTGACCGCATGGCCAAAGAGGGAAAAAAGTGTCAGATGCCAGGGAAAACCCATTAGTGGAGATCTGTTAGTTCAGGGTGTACTTCTAAAGCTTGATCACATGCCTGATGCTCAGGGTTAAACTGACATGACCTGAGAAGCTTGGATCAGCCAAAATAGCTGTGGACCTACCCAAGAAATGGTCAAAGTCCACAGGTGAAAGCTCCCCACCCACTATTAGTTGCGTGGCTTACAACTTAATGCATCTTGTTAATGGTACAGCCAAGATACCTAAAGACCAGCCCTGAAAAAATGTGTAAAATAGATATAGTATATTCCTTTGTACAGTAGTATCTATACTTTGTTTATGTTATATATTCATATTTAACATACTCAAAATATTTAATACCATGTTTTTAAATATGTAGATGCAGTGATTAATGTTCACTTTCATGTCTCTATCCTTAAGTGCTTATCCTCTACCTCTCTATACACACACACACACACACACACACACACACATCCTTGTTTCCATTATACTTACAGATCTGGCTTTGCATGTATTAAATAACATGGTGTTTAACTGTTGTTTGTTATTGTTTTTTTACTAATAATAACAATGACGTACTTCAGTCCAGCAGTTCAGACTGACCATGCTAAAGGATTAACCTCCTTAATCATACCTGCTGTTATGATACTCTTGTTAATCATTATTAAACCGATAACCGGGTTGTCTGTTTTGAATGACAGTGACCTCGGAAATTCTGAACTATACTAGTGTGACATTGATCTCTTAAAACTGAATAACTTACTGTTTGCTTGACTTTGTCAGAATTCCCGATCAACATTATCAGTGACGATTTATGCAGTGGTACATTCATTCTGAACCCTTTGTCATCCCAGAAAAGATTTGGGCCTTAATATTAAAATAATATTAATACACAGTTTAAATGTAACGTTCTAGTTTTAAGTAAGAGAAAAGCAACACTGTGAGACACTTTGGACAAAAGAATATGACAATCAAATAAATGCAAATATATGTAAATGCATATTTAATATTTGATATGCTTTATGTATGGGCCACAAAGTGTAAACCACAGACAACCCTAGTCAACATGAGGGCTATGGGAGATTTATAGTCGTCTTTCATATGGTTTTCTGAACTCATTTATTACCACATTCAACAGAAAATTGAACATGATGCAACAGCAGCAGCAATAACAACATCAAAGACAAATCACTTACGGTCCTCTCACTGCAACCATAGTGTTTTATGGCACATCTAAAAGACTCATATTTGATACAATTTTTGGGTAGGTAAAGAAGCATATTTCTGTTGTTGCTTAATGTTTGTTTTCATGATAGCCTTTTGACTCACACCAAAGTGATCGGCTGGAACCCAAAAGTGAAATAAACGTTTGCATGGCACTTAAAGGTGAACAAACGTAATGTAGAGTTAGTAAATGTGCAGCGTGAACAGCATGACTACTAAAATACTACTTCACACAACATAGTAGCCATGTGCCCAAACCTGAATACTATACACGTGTAAGCAGTGTGCGAAATACGGGGGGATCCGACACTCCCGATTAACCCATGAGATCCCCCGAAAGCCTCAAAAGCAAAATTTTAAGGGGGTCTCAAGATCGCTATTGCGAAACAATAGGAAGATGGGGACCCCCCCCCCCCCCGAATATTGACGGGGTTTCGCACACTTCGTGTAAGTAAAATTGCTGCCATTTCTCCGGTTCCCTTCCGTATCTCCTGTACGTTATTCTCAGAAGCTGATTCATGGTTTACACGAAATCACGCTGTTCATACACGTGTCCACTGGATGGCAGCAGAACTCTTCAGAAAAAAAACCCCCAAAATTCTGATTACAGTTTTTGAAACGCAAAAGTTCAATTCATACATTAAGGATTATGTCGTGTAATAATTTCAGGGAAACATCGTTCCAGGATAGTAACTAAAATTTTTAAATTCGGATGGAAGGGAAATAAAAGAACGTCACATGATTAAAGTCCCTATTAATGAATCAAAAGCGTCAGGTCTCATTTTGAGGGATTTTAACCAATTTTAACAGAAAAACAATGGGACCACAATGGTATTTTGACTTACCCGCCATACAGACAGACGTTTTATAGTGTCATGGCTGCATGATCCTGGTCGGGTAGGCCTAAGATGGAGTATTTCTGTTGACATTTTCTTCCATATTTTTCTGAACCGTCCCTTTGAAGAATCCGTAGAAAATTCCCGAACAATTTTCTGCATGGCTTAGCTTAATTGGAGCGATTTATTTGCCTTTCCATGTTAGCCTTTATCTACCGATACATTTTCTTTAGCCGAATGAGCACCCACCTCTTGACTCTGAAAACCGTGCGTTCAGCAATAAAATGTGTTTTAAACTGACAGTTGTTAAGCTGACTGAGGAGCAGACGCTGTTTTTACGGTAATTCCAATGGAATTTGTTGAAGAACTCATACTTTTTACCTACACCTGGAAAGCTTAAGGGGAAGGTCATACTAAGTAACACCATAGGAGCCACTTACCCTGTTACCACCAAATTGTAATTTAAACATAACAGTTATAGCAAAAATATCTCCCTACGTCATGCCCACGCCTGTTCTATGCAAGTAAAACCAGGTGGTCTCTAGGACTTCAAGTGAAATTAGAAGTCCTGGCCCTTAATGAAAGTATAGACGACGCTTCTTAGAGATAGAAATGAAAAACGCTATCTCGGCACACTGACATCTAGTGGCCAAATTGTGCTAATTCCGCTGGCAGACTAGATCTGAATAACTTCATTATGGCACCGTTGTCACCCAAGGTCTTAGAGGAAGAAACAAATAAGCATGCCTGTGACATTTTAAAATTATATCGCATAAACACCAATAAACTCCTTCCATAATATACATTGGATGTTATAAATGTTGTAACAACACAAGTCAGAGGGTGTGGACCCAAGAGCATCGTTTATTTTACAATTCAGATGCCCTTATCCAAAATCAAACTCGTGTTCAACAAACTACAGTAATAACATGACTCAGTACAAGACACTGAGAGATTGAGGTAAGACTTAAATTTTTAAAGGTGTAGCAAGTAACCACTATCAAAGAATGGCAGATCTGAGACATAATTTTGTACCTTTCATTCTGTTTTTTTGGGGGCCAACACGCTCTAATCCCAGATCATCAGCTTCATTTATTTCTGCGTGGAATTGAGGGAAAGAAATTGAAACCTTTCAAAACAGTATGATGTAAAGGAGCACCAATCAGAGTGGTCACATAACATAGTTTGGTACAGACTATTTTGAAACAGTATGCTTCAAATAAACTGAAGCAGTTTTAGAATAGTACTTCAGGTCTGACATCACTAGCGAGTAGTCTCTCAGCACCCAGATGGCAGCTTATATTTTTGGTACTGGTCTTATCATGTAATGTCGATCCAAGGGGCACTTTACTGTTATGACGACCATACCACGGTGTACAGTGCCACTAGATAACATTTTTCAAGGTCCACAGTGCAACATACAGACAAATAAGATATATAAGCACTGACTCATGCACAGGTCACAGGACAGGACTAACAGCAACAACACACAATGCATACAGGATACAGTATATTAAGTGGCAACGACAATTTAAGGATTAGATAAACAAGCAGTAAACTAGTATAAAACGCAGGAACAAAGTGCAATAAATAAACAATAACAAAGTGACCAGTGCAGTTGGTGGAGGGAAACAGGCCCATTTTAGGTCCCAGTGTCTTATTCGTCCAAACATGAATCCAGTATTACATTCACAGTCGCTTACCTGACATTTTTGTACAGAGTAACATCACAATTTTACTGATTTGGCACTGGGCTCAAGGATGTAACAGCTAAATCCTCTGAAACTTCAGGTAACAACATACAGTGTAAAACTGCATGCTGTCAAGGGCTGTGTGGTATCTTTCCAGGGGAAAAAAATGTTTTTCAATTTTGTTTTTTGATAACCAGAGTACCCCCACATATGTGATGTCATCTCAAAGCCCTAACTGTCCTCTTTAAGGAACAACAAGACTTAAAAGAGTAGCATGTGTGGAATAAAAGATATAAGTAAAAATGTAATCTCAGGAGGACATTAGTATGTCCACGCATTACACAGAGACAGTCGGCAGGAAAACCGGTGCATCTTAAGCACTGCTTGGCATGGTACTGTACTGTAAATCATGCATATGGTGGATTAACTCATAATCCCTTTGCTGCTAAATCAGAAACTCTTTGGTTTTCCTTTGCATGGGACTCTTGCAATTTCTTCAGCTAAGGATGCAGAAATATTCATGCTAAGCTCTTTATTCACTTACTTTTTTTTTGCACGAGGAGTTATGCTACTATGCCGTACGTGTCCTTGCAGGAAGAAGAGAGCAGGGAAGAAGAAGGGCATGGAAAATGGATGGATGGAGGCTACTGTGTCTTTAACACGGCGTTCTCCCCTAAAGGGGAGTGTTTCTGCGTGTCACACCCTGGCTCACTGTCCCACTTTGTTTAACAACTGTAAATGGAAGACCTCAAGGTTAAACAAACTGATGTTTTTTTCCAGTTAATCCCAAAAGACTCAAATGACTTAGAAAATGACATACAGGCATACATTCTTCCAGGTAATGACAGTACACAGGGTCGCCTTTTTACATGCCTGTCATTTTTGCTAAAGGTCACTTAAAGATGCTTAACACTCGTGCATTATGGATAATTCTGAGATGCCACGTGAACATGAGGAGAACGTGCACGTTCTTCACACGCAGAGCCACAGGGCCGGCTTAAGAGTATTAAGTGCCCCTGGGGAGCAGCACACATGAAGTCACGTCAGACAGATCCGGAGCTGACTGGTGGCTCACAAAGTTGAGAAATGTATCTAATACAGTGTTTCCCAATCCGGTCCTCGGGGACCCACAGTCGCTTCATGTTTTTGCTCCCTCCGAGCTTCCTGCCAGACAGTCCAAAAAGGGGACAGTCTGTGCGTCCCCGAGAACCAGATTGGGAAACACTGATCTAGCGTAGGGAAAACATTACATCTGCTTTCCCTATTCAACAATTGCGTCACCAGAGACGTGGTCCAGCCAAAGCTCACGCTCGAGACTTGGACTCAAACGCAGGAGAAAATGAAAGCAGGAGGAAGTAAACACGGATGTGCCCCAGAAATATAAACAGCAATGGCAGCCCCGGCTGTTTTTCCAGCTGGGGGAGTTAATAGCACCTTGTTGTTTATTGTGAGGATGTGGTGGATGGGGGGGGGGACGGGGACGGGACGACTGTGTCCTGGGGCGACCGGGACACCGCTGCTCAGAGACACGGCTGAAATGTTCAGAAATCCCCTGTGGCCCCCCTTCGCTAACCGTTGATGAAGAGAGGGAGACTTCTTACATCAACTCTCCACAGTCTTATTTTCCCACAGTGCTTTGCCACAGTTACTCTGGTGGCAGAAGCAGTAAGGCGATGACTTCATATGTTCTTCTCGATGTTTACTGTGGTGGCAATGAAGACTAAATAACCCTCATTTCGGTTTCATAAGAAATAAATTGAGTGTTTCCATGCTTCGGGATGACCAGTATTCCCACATTGTTGTGTGTCACTATCATCCATGTCCCCCTTTCCCCACTGGACTAATATAAAAATTAAAAATGGATTGATAGCTGATGGCTTGTACATGAAGATGCAGAAGCGTTGTCAGATGTGTGGAGACACGCAGCAGATCACAAACATCTGACAGCTGAGTGTCCCTTGTTTAGGTCTTTCTTGTCTGTTCTTAAAAAAGTTGATGCCCTTCTTCTGCTCATTATAAGTCACTGTTCCACACAAACAAACCATTACAGGGTACAGTGCCATTATTAAGCAGCCTTAATCTATAATTAATGCAACAATATTACAAAACATTTTAACTCAATTGAAACATAAAACAAATAAAGGAGATAATCATTTTGGGTATAAATGTTTATGCTTTTTTTCCAAGTGAAAAATCAGTAGATTTTGTCAGTAGACCCAAAATAATCCAGTAATAATGTTCCTGGCATCTAGGGCCGGAAATGTCACAATGTGAAAGAGTATTAAGAGTATTAAGAGTATTAAGTGCCCCTGGGCAGCGGCACACATGACGTCACGTCAGACAGATCCGGAGCTGATTGGTGGCTCACGAAATTGAGAAATGTATCTAATACAGTGTTTCCCAATCCGGTCCTCGGGGACCCACAGTCGCTTCCTGCCAGACAGTCCAAAAAGGGGACAGTCTGTGCGTCCCCAAGAACCAGATTGGGAAACACTGATCTAGCGTAGGGAAAACATTACATCTGCTTTTTATTGAGTGCCGTATTAAAAGAATAAGAGGGCTTGCCCTGCCTGGTGCCTCCCTGAGGACGTGGTGCTCCTGGGCATGTGCCCAAACGCCTATAAGCTTAATCCGGCCCAACAGAGCCGGACTGAGTCTCAGACTCTGAGCCGCGGAGGTGTGAGTCTATAGTGCTGCACAATAAGCCACCCCAGAAAAAAACCTTCATATATCCATAACGTCAGATATAGCGAGAGCTATAACCCAGTTCTTCCTCTATTCAACAATTGCGTCACCAGAGACGTGGTCCAGCCAAAGCTCACGCTCGAGACTTGGACTGAAACGCAGGAAAACATGAAAGCAGGAGGAAGTAAACACGGATGTGCCCCAGAAATATAAACAGCAATGGCAGCCCCGGCTGTTTTTCCAGCTGGGGGAGTTATTAGCACCTTGTTGTTTATTGGGAGGATGTGGTGGACGTGTTTCTGGGGGTGGGGGAGCTGTGTCCTGGGGCAACTGGGGCACCGCTGCTCAGAGACACAACTGTAATGTTCAGGAATCCCCTGTGGCCCCCCTTCACTAACCGTTGATGAGGAGAGGGAGACTTCTTACATCAACTCTCCACAGTCTTATTTTCCCACAATGCTTTGCCACAGTTACTCTATGTTTACTGTGGTGGCAATGAAGACTAAATAACCCTCATTTTGGTTTCATAAGAAATAAGTTGAGTGTTTCCATGCTTCGGGATGACCAGTATTCCCTAGATGTTCCTGGTATTCCCAGTCAAACCATTACAGGGTACAGTGCCATTATTAAGCAGCCTTAATCTATAATTAATGCAACAATATTACAAAACATTTTAACTCAATTGAAACATAAAACAAATAAAGGAGATAATCATTTTGGGTATAAATGTTTATGCTTTTTTTCCAAGTGAAAAATCAGTAGATTTTGTCAGTAGACCCAAAATAATCCAGTAATAATGTTCCTGGCATCTAGGGCCGGAAATGTCACAATGTGAACAAAGAGGTTCATGTTTTGAATAGGGAACAAAAAATGAGGTCTAATGTTAAAAAAGCTCCAAATTGCGCGTCTCTTAGCTAGGAATAAATTACAACGGCTGACCTCTTTATTAGTGTTTTGGTTTTAATTGCGGTTTGAAGCTGAATCGTAAAGCAGAAATGATGCGTCTGGTTGAATAAAAATAACTGTTTTTTAATGTGGGAGCATCTGAGATCCAGAACTTTCTGGGGCGATACTTTCATAGCATGTGAGTAGCTCTGAGAGTCTGTGAGTCTTCCTCCCACACGTGCCCACGAGTGCTCAGAAGCTGCAGGTCTTTCTCCGGCAGACAGCCAGGCCTGACACATCCAACGCCCCCCTCTGCCAATCCCGGTGCTTGGCAAGCCAAACGAGGGCAGAAGATCTACCACCAACTTGATATTTGAGATATTCTCCAGAGCCCCGGCCTGCACAATTACCCCTTCTAACCTTCCAGTTTTGATTTACCCTTTTGCCATTGTACTGGAAGCCCAAGACACCCTGATCACATTAGGGTTCGATTCTGACAGCGGGTTTTGGCAGCTCAGCGAGTGCCCGAGGAACGGCCGTGTCCTGTGACGACCCAAATGTGCGGTAAATGAGGCATCCTATTGCAGAGTAGGCCTGTCCCTGACACAACACCCCCTCCCTTAGCCCCCAACACACCACATATCCAGAGTGTGTGCACACCTGTGTTGGCGCTTACATGTGCCTGCAACTGCACACCGCTAATGAGTGGCCGGAGAATGTTCTGGAATGGAATTTCTGCAGCCCACCGCCTCATTGGTCCATTCCGGACTGTGTGGATGCGTGAGGTTTGTAGGAGGTCAGGGAGTGGGAGTGTGGTTATTTTAAGACTTGGATATGATGGTAAGGGATTAAATATGCATTTTGCAGTATTTAGGCGGTACTTAAGATCTGTTTTTTAAACAGAGATTTATCAGACAAGATTTTATGAAATATAAAACACTTTTCATTAAACAAACATTAGACCTTTATGATTTATGAATGTTCTATTCTTAAATTCTGATGCACACAGTGCGGGCATTTACAAAGAAAATTATATTTGTGAAACAATATTGGATTTGATAAATAATTTATTAAATCATTATTCCTCTGATGGGGCAGGACAGGTTGGAGGTTTTAATCCCACCTCTGCTCTTCTCTGTGTTTTTGCGTGCGTGCGGAATTTTCACATTCTACTCTCTACTGGGTACTCCAGTTTCCTCCTGCAGTCCAAAGTCATGCACTTAAGCTAATCAGTGTCTCTAAATTGCCCCTTGTGTGTGACTGGGAGACTGCATGAGGCCTGTGATGGACCGGTATCCCTTTAAGCAGACGGCTTATTATAACAATCATGGTTGCCATGGCAGCTTGAAATTCTACCATCGTTATTCACACAGTTTATCGAGAGCCCTACAAATGAACTCTTTAGCACCGGGGGTGTCAAATCCCAGTTGATATTCTTTAGTCCATTTTGGCACCGCTGTGGACAAATAAATGGATTCTCAGCCCAGGCCAAGTGAAACATGAGGTCGCCCCCCTTCAGTCACCTTGAGAAAGTCTCCTTGTTCCCACTTTTCCCGTAGGAAAGGGGATGGTGAATTCTTTGTTTTCGTCCAAGGAAACCAGCCCAGCACGCAGGCCTTCCCATGACGACTCACAACAAAGCCATCTTCACTAGATGCACGGTGCACCTTTTAGGGGCTTGGTGACACAGTTTATAAAGGCGGCGGGGGGGGGGGGGGTTGGTAACGGAGGGACTGTGGGCGAACAGGGCTCCCTTGAAGTTCCCTAATATACCAACAAATTCAAATAACAATTTGCAAAATACCCCCCAGCCTACTCCAGTTACCCACTTACCATGTTTTAAAGGTCATTTAGATGTAAAAATGTAAAAGCACATTATATTATTATATGACATGGCTGTATCACAAGACTAACTTATTATTTTTGATTTATACCACACTCTATGCTGCTAAATTATTTATTGTTTCCATACACATTGCACAGTGTGCATGAACCCCTGTGTCTTACCTCCTTTTTTCACACTGTCCCATGCTGCACTGTGGTCCCGAGGGAGTGCTATTTCATGCCATTGAATACCTATATATGGATGGTCATACAATAATGGCCACTTGACCCGACTTGACAAATCCACATAAAGAAGGCTTTTTTCGTGTTCGTCATGCTTCTGATAATTCCCCCTGCATCAGGAGCTCAGAGGAGCAGAACAGCATGGAGTGACATTGACGCGTCTGCGCTGAGGCATGACCCCGGATCACCACTATCACAGCAGTCGGGTCGTGGCAGTTTTAGTCTGAACACAGAACACAGAATTTACGTGGCAATGAAGGGGAGATTATGAAGGTCATATCGAGCCTCATATAACTATGGATAGTGCTATTTTATTTGAAGGCATCCAGATTATGGAAATTCATTGGCTCAGTACAATGCAAATTACTAAACAAGGCAAAAAAATAAACCAATTAATAACATCATATACAAATATGATGGAATTATTGAAATGGTAATTGACTTAATTGAAAGATATATCTGGTTTGCATTTGTTACAATGTGAGTAATGTCTGTTAATAATGTTTAAGAAGAAGATCTATGAAAAATGTTTCTGTTGCAAAATGGCTGGCAGTACAATAAAAAAAAAAAAATCAGGTATTACCTCTAGGTGGCAGTGTTGCCCACCTGTGATCTCATGTGCCAGTTTTTCCCAGACGGTGTCTTTTCTTCTGTCATTTATATGTCTAACTATCCCAAACATGGCTTCCGAAGTATGACAGATTCAGAGATTAGTCTCACGCATCTGTTGACTTCATTGCTTTATTGTCAAATATTATTAAAAGTGAAGTCGGAGGAGAACGGGGAACGGAATCAAAGATCTGCAGAGCGTGGAGATCAATAAACAGCATGGGGAATCCTAGGCAGAGAGCCTGTGCAGCGTTGGATTTGATGTAAGTATACATATAGCCTTGTGGTGACACCATCTAGAGAGCATGCAGGTCAAGTTAAAATTGCTGTATTCCTTGAGGCGATCGTGGATATAGGAGAAGGCCTCACCTTGTGTGTGGTGGCGTCTCATCTTCCGAACATATCCTCAGGCACTCAAGAAGCATTTAACAAACAAACAACGCTTCTCAACAACTCAAGCATTACAAGCACTCCTGTCCTTACACTCTGTCAAACTTCCACATTAGACACCGTTAAGTGTTGATAGTAGGGTCGCCATCCGTCCAGGATATTCTGGGACCACCCTGGATTTTGGTCGTCTGTCCTGGAAAAATAGAATTTCATTCTGGGACACATAGTGTCTCTATAAATCTTCCCATGAAACAGACCTAAACAAACCTTTGAAATTATGTCGCTATGTGCAATATTTTTTGTCAACGACTGGGTGTCCCAGATTTCACGGGACTGAGGTGGCAACCTTAGTTGATAAACGTCTGTCAATCTGTCATGGGGCAGGAAGGAATTTCTGTTCATATCAGTTTTTAGGCTGGAACAACGAGGCTGCATGCACAAAACTAGGGATGACTGAAGCTTTTGAAGATGATACTGCAGGAGAATGTTTTCATTTCACTGACAGGCCATTATCTTGGACCCATGTGGAGAAAATGTAATCTTTCATCAAATACCTGTGGGAACCCGCAAGAACTGAACTGATGGGCCGATATGGATATCTAAGGAAACGTCCTGTGGAGGCCAGTCACTGTGACAAGATGATGCAGTAGGTGCAGCTTCCTGGTACTTTGGGCCATTTGGTCAAGTTGACTCACCAGTGATATTAACTCAATAGGCAAGCCATGCACCACTATGGTTTGGAGGTCTAACACCTTTTGATATAACAATTGTGTAGGGGGATATGGTGGCCTCACACCTCCAGAGTTGGGGGTTTGAATCCTAGCCCTGCTTGGTGTGAGTGGAGTTTGCATTTAACCCTTATTTTGTGCAAGTTTCCTCTGGACAGCTGTGTTTCATCCCGCAATTCAAAAGAAATGCAGTTAAGTGAACTGGTATCTTTAAATTGTATGTATTGCATGTGTGCTGTGATGGACTGAAATCCTGTTCAGGTGTCCCCAGCCTTCCTGATGTAGACTTCAGGCCCCCTCTCAGTCTCTATTGGCCAGAGGTGGAAAATTACAGTCCAGAAAGTAAAAGTTGAGCATAAAGAGTCACAGTTATAGAGTACACAACTGGTTGGTTGAAACAAAATCTTGGACTGGATTTTTACTTTCTGGACCTGAACTATCCACCACTGGTTTTGGCAAACTAAGTAGAAGATGGACTGATTGTTGTGTAACATCAACACATCTTCAGCCAAGATGATGAAAACTGCCCTCTCTATCCACAAATGGGATGAGTTGAGCAGAAGGTGAGGCACAGACATCCTGATTTCTCTCTACAACAAAGCCCTGAAAGAATCACTATGCTGCACACAGCTCCAAGTGGACATGGTCCATTTTGCAATTATTTATCCCTATATGCCAAACTCTCAAGTTAATTTATTTTGGACGAACACAGCAGGTTTACACAAGAAGTAAAAAGCAGAAAATCCCGATAAAACACTTACACTACATAAAGACAGTTAGCAGAAGTCATAGTGTACCACATCCTATTTATATCTCTGCAAAGAAAACCTTTGTTTGTACCAGCCTAGATATACTATGAAACAATTGTCTCCTTATTCCCAAAAAGTCTTTGAAATTAAAATATACAGTACATGACGTACCATTTAAAAATGTACTTTTTCTTACAGATGATTTTTGGGAAAAAAAATACACTGAGAAAGGTCATTTTCCAACCAGAGATGATGAATTCCCAGCTAGAAATACCAAAACAAGGGAACAGAAAAGTCCTGTCTAACATTAAAAAGCCGCCCTTTGACCTCTCCGAAAAGAACTTTTTTTGTGTTCCTATCTGTTTCTGTTCCCTTTGATGATCACATTTGCAATCAACATCTATTCGGACAAAGACCTTGAACCTTCTGTGTCGTAGACTGACCCTGGACAAGTGCTACGCCTTTATCTAAGCCCTGTCTTCTATAGGCTCTGAATATTTAATGCATGGTTATTTAGGGATGTAGAGCATTCATATAGGACACTAAAACTTTTCTTACTTGTATCTACTTCAGAGTTTTCACCCTTTAGCAGTCAGAACCACTTAGCTCTGTTTAAGAATAATATGAAACATCACACACATATGTTCACACGTCCCGGTCCCTTAGCTCGTTATGAAATGATGCTTCAATTGGCTCCAGCGAAGACTATCTGAAGTTATATGTTTCTCTGGAGAAGTTCTGACGAGACAGCACAAGCCTTTAGGACTGCTGACTGCCTCCCTGACGGCCGGTGAGGTAATATCAAAATATGACTGGGATGGTTGTGTTTTGAAAGGACGTTTCCCAGTTACATAGCCGCTTGGAAGTCCGCCGTTGCCTCTTTGTAATGACATGGATGCAGACGCTTCTGCACGATCTTCCAAATCCATCTCATTTAGATGTGTGCCATGCCCTCAGGCACCTGTTATGACAAAGCCAGGAAGAAGATGTTAAGGGCCCTTTCTATGCCAGCTCTTACCCCCCATGCTGCAAAAATCTTGGCCCTCATTTCCCCACAAGCTCTGGAACCTCCCCCTTCATGCCAAAATGGACCAATCATGTCCCAGGAGGGGTACCTCAAAGCAGGTCCTACTCACGCGACTTAACTAACAATGCAAAAAGTGGAGCTGTTCAGGGCTGATTTAAAAAAAAAACCCCAAAAAACTCTGACTTTTACACTTGAATGATTTCAAAGCCAGCTATTACCTTCAAAATCTGACAAGTAGGATCTTAGAGCGCAGCCGAGTAAGCTGTCATTACATCACAGCAACACTCACGTCGATAATTTCGGTACTAATCTAGCAGCTTTTTGTATAATTGTGTTGTTTTTTTTGCTAGCTGTACCATTATGTAAGGGAAGTACTCGGAGCAACGCTGTTGTTTAGTGTAACAATGAAAGTGGGCAGAGACTTTACAAGGACTTATAATGAGTGCCAGGGAGGTGATAACATTTACATGGAGGGTCCTTGAGCGTTTAAAGGCAATTATCTCGCACGCCTATCATCATATAAATGCAATAACCAGGAAGGATAATTAATGTAAATCATGGCTCCCAGGTCAAGACTGTACAAAGGAGTCCTTGGTAGTTTACTGTCAAACGAATTAGAGATGCAGCCCTTACCCTTCACTTGACAAAATGACCAGAGATACAAAAGTTTCCGTGTTTAGGTTAGCTGCAAATGCATGAAAAGTGACCTTAGCCCTCAAGTATTTTTGGTAGTGGTGCATTTGGTGACACCCAAAGATGCACCCCTACAAGCCTTGACTCTCACACAGACTCAGAGGAGAAATGACTCCGGCCTAACCAGAAAAAATTGCCTGTAAGCGTATTCACTAAGTCGGTGTTTCCCAACCCGGTCCTCAGGGACCCACAGCCGGTCCACGTTTTTGGTCCCTCCCAGCTCTCTGCCAGACAGTCAGTCGACATTCTTGCTCCCTTCCACCTCTCTTACCAGGAGCTGGGAGGGAGCAAAAATGTGGGCTGTCTGTGGGTCCCCAAAAACCGGGTTGGGAAACACTAAATGTGAAATATGACAATGTAAAAGCCAAGGTATCCCTTTAGGTATCCCTTTGCTGACACAAATCCAGCATCAACGGTACACAATGCAACGCAATTGCAATGCGATACAATGCATACAATTGTCCACTATAACAAGTTATTTGCGACACAAAGGAGAAATTTCCAGTGGAATTCCTCGCTTTTCTTGCCCCATCAGCATGTTTTAATATCTCACCTTCTAGATTACATTTCAGCCAATACATCAAGGATTTAATTTGCTTCCTCAGTAAAGCCTTAAGGTATGCATGCATGTCCTGACCCATGCGCTGGATTGGGGCTTAAATCCTGACCATGTACGTATCGATTCCCTGCATATCCCATTGACCTTTCGTTGGACCAGCCGTCCATTGGTGTTCAAAACACGACCTTGACCGTACTTGACCGAAGGTTGGGGATATGCGATGATGTAATTGGATAACTGACCACTTCTGATGACCCCACCCCCCCAGTAGAAACAGCTCATTCTGTTCATTATCCTCGCTGTAAGTGCTGGTGGGGCCTTTCAGCTGAACCAGCAGAAGTTACCCAGCAGTGAGAAGCCTTTCATTTCCCCCTGATTAACCTGTCGCAGGACCCTAATCCCCAACAACGGTGCGTCCTACTTCATGGTCATACCCATCGTCCTGAATGCAGCGCCAGTTCATTAAGCCATTAATGTTTGTTTTTTATTATTTTTGTTGTTTTGTTGTTTTTATTTTCATTAATCATATTCTGCCACTTGCACCTAAAATAACAATGGAAAGGGGAATGTTAATTTAAGACAACTTCCGATTCTGACTCGGGTCACAGTCAGATTTATTATATAAAAAAAAGTGGGATAGATGTACCTTATTCTTGTGCTTATGAAAAAAAAAATTCCAATAATAAAACGACATAAAAGTTCTGCAAGCTTTTGCAGCCATAGAGGAGAAACATGCACCAAATGATCCTCCAGTCAAGCAGAAATGTTCATTACAATAATATTAAGAGTTCATGATCTGCATGGTATGGAAGCTCAATCCGTGGATTACGGTTCCTATCACAACTCAGCATGTTTCACGGAGATCTGTTGTAAATCTCCTTCCAGAGGTTAAGTCTGAGACTACATGTTGCTGGACTGCGCCCGCGACTTCAGTACAGCCCAGGTCGAAGAGGAGTTCGCTCGTAAATGTTCTCCTCATTAGTGAAGCGCAACAGGACCGTGATTTCTTTGACTCTGAAAGCGCTAAACTGATTCATTAACATGACGACTTGTTCTGTCGGTGAAGTCTCTGGCAGTCGTCCACAGCCATTAGATTCACTAGGTACTATGGTTAGACATTCAGGGCTTTGGCCTGAAGTGCAGTTCAAAACAGAGTCAGACAAACATGTCCTTGGCAGAACGTTATCTGGACTGACCTTGTCTCTTACTGTAGGAAACAACCTTTAGAATGCTAAAAAAAACCCAGTGAAGTCAGCTAGCTAAAGCAAGTGGAGATCCAAAACGGTCTCAGACCAGTTCAGGGAAATGAAATGATTCCCCTGAAATTGTAATGTTCCAATATTATTTTCACGTTTTTTTTTAAGAAAATACACGACAACAATAACATAGCTGCATACTGTATGATGGAAGCACCACCACTATGTCTTTAAGAATGTACTGTAGTTTAATTTTTATTATACATAATATACATATTAATGGTTAGTGGTGGAGTAAAGATTGATCATTTAAAATTCATATTTTTACTCTTGGTGTTTATTTACTTCTGCTGACAGAAGTATACACTGATTCCAAAGAGACATTGAAAATATTGCCAATGTCCATCTTAACTCATCAACTGTGGAATTTATAATTCGCAAAGATTTTCTATTCACTCTCAGCTCAAAAGTGAATTAGAAATGGCTGCAAAATTATCAAGTAAATTGCTGCTGTTTCTTGGAGATATTTCGCAGTTAGTAATTTCAGAGATGAAGTACTAAGTCTTCTCATTCGTTTTGACTTGTTGTTGTTGATAGTTTGTCAGAAATAATGAATTTTTACATTTCTCAGCTTTTATTTATGAACTGAAAAAGACAGATTAACAAACCCTTAGTTATCTGGGAGATCTAAGCCCAAGGTTATTCGCTATTGAGTGCATCGGTTCGCAGCCCAAGTTTAAATGAAGATTTGCAGTGCAGCTTTTGGTATTCAAAGCAATACATGGGGTGAGAAGGCCCAGTGTTTGGTTGCCAGGGAACTTGGCTCATTGTATTAAACATCTACAACAGGACTGACACAGCACTGACCATGACCTGCCTTCACCTACCAAGGAACAACACTAAATATCTGAGTCTCGCTTCAGTGTGCAAATAATTGTGATTAATCCATTGCGGGGAAAAAAGAAACGGCCATTAAGCAAGCGATGGTATTTTCTGCATTGTTCATGTGTGTGCTCAATGTCAGTGTGTTAAATGTACAATTTTGAAAGATCTGAACAGGACAGAAATTGACCCGCGGCCATGTGACATCGACCGCTAGTTAAAATGGGGAAATTCAAGACGCCTTTGTCCGCAAACCTAAGGATGATGGGGTTGTTTTATCAATGAAAGGCAATTTTTCAACCAGGAAGAATTCAAAATATACAGAAAAAACCTGCCCATTAAATGCAGCCTACAATGGTACAACTGGAAAAGGTAATATATTATTAAATAATGTATATTATTAACACATGGTTGACTATAGTCAACATACCATCTCCTAGTACCTGATATTTTTTTTAGAATTCTGGTTTGCATTTTACTTTAAATGTATTTGGGTCATGGCTGAGGGGTATATATCTGCAATTTGCTGATGGTCCGAGGCACCTGAGGGTTCTCAGGTAGGATGACAGCACATCTACAGGAAGCGTAAATTCAGGAGTGGGCTCACAGTGGCTCGGCGGGTAGCACCGCGGCCTCGCGCCTCCGCTCCGAGTATGTGGAGCTCGCATTTTCTCTCGCTCCATCTCGGTACTCCAATTTCCCCCCACAGTACGAAGACATGCAGTTAGACTACTTGATGCCTCTAAATCACCAAAATTCTATGACCCTGTGTGTATATGTGCCCTGTGATGGACTGGCCTCCCAAACAAGGTTTACCCAAGCGCCCCCCCCCCCCCCATTTGGACCTGACCAGAAGTGGACAGTAGATTGATGGATCCATTTTGCCCACCTAACAGAAACATGTTAGGTGTGGTTTGCAAACTTTCTCCAATCCCCAGA
This sequence comes from Mormyrops boulengeri, assembly GCA_026781065.1. Taxonomy (NCBI): domain Eukaryota; kingdom Metazoa; phylum Chordata; class Actinopteri; order Osteoglossiformes; family Mormyridae; genus Mormyrops; species Mormyrops boulengeri. The sequence goes on from JAODLD010000091.1 coordinate 2,543,351, forward strand.
CACATAAGTTTTCCTGGGGAAAAAAACCAGCCCACATCAGTCCATCAAAAAACCTCTATCTGGAACATTGTGTAGGTGTCGAACTAGACCTGAATCAAAATTCAGATTCAGGAGAATCACATTATATATATATATGTGTGTGTGTGTGTGTGTGTGTATGTGTGTATGTGTGGGTGTGTCTCACACACATATTCATAGACATACAAAGACATGCATGCATATCATCAAGAGTTATATATAGGCTGAAGATATTCAGTGAAATTTTAATGATTGATCTTTCTCACATAACAATGATAAAACCGACCTTATAAAAGGACAGCTAAATTAAGCGGTGGTCGTTAATTCATTGAATGCTGTCGTGGTAATCGAAACTGCGCACTGCGTGAATATGGACGTCATATCTCAGTTCTGTAAAGCGGGAATAAGTTAATTGCCCAAGAAGTCTATAGACGCATAAATGAAGATAATGATATACTTCTATATTATGCGCACTTTGTATAAAATGATAGGTGTGACTGCAAACACAGACTACTGATAATTCACCACGAGAGCGGGCTAAAATAGCAGCGCTAAATGGGAAGTGTATCCATCGGTGTAGCGATGTAGCGGTAGGACGCTAAGCAGCAAGAAGAGGCTCTGTGTTTTTGTGGTCTTCACGCTAAAATTCACATTTCCTCCCTTGCAGTTTGGGTTACAGAACTTCAAGAGAATCAATGGTTTTCACAGAACAGTGCAAAGTAATATGGAGCCCGTCATCATTTTCTGAGGAAGAGTAAAATTCGGAGGCAGTGCCAGAGGCCTAGATTTTAAATAAGCACGTCGAAATATCGCATATTGTGAGTAAACGGCGTTGCTAATACCAGCATCCATTTTGCTAATATGTAACGAATCAAAATGAGCGTGGCACTTAAATAATAATGATCCTCTGCAAGATCCTGCAGAACGAACCTCTTGTTCCCATGACGTGATCGAAAGCTACGCGCTCCACGTATCCAGGATCACCAATTATTTTTAGGGAGCTGCATTTAAATTTGAAGCTGTTTTAATCAGAGCTTCAGCCAGACACTGTCACATTAGCATGGCTTTGCCCCACCGCTAATGGGCTCCTGGGTTTTTTGGAGCCCAGAGTGGAGTGTTTTAAAGCTAGCTGATTGACAGGCACATGTGTCTAAAGCCCGACGGCCGCTTTGTCCTCAGAGACCGAGGAAGGGAGCCTGTGGGCTTGGAGAGGAGCTTAAGAAGATGAATGTGACTGAAGATCTTTTTCACTGATAGCTACCAGCCATCACTGCAGTGAATGAATGAATGAACAAACTTTGGAGAAATGATTGACTTGACTGGTCTGTCACATTACCATACTGCGCAATTTTTTTCTTACTGTGCTAAATATCAATGTTATCAAGGAAATTCTTGCGAGAGAAAACGTAGCATCGAGAGACATGCAGAATATCTCATCAACAGCACATGTGCCAATCGTCTTAAAAGACTTCTCATCCAGTTTCAACAACCAGAGATAGAATTTCTTCTGCCCTGTACATTTAAAATGCTAATTTTAGTACCATAGTATATTTCTGTACATCTTTAACGTAACTTCATTTTTCCCTTAAAATGTGACATAAAAAGTATATACCCTAAAAATAACAAACAAACAAACATTTAGACATGATGTTGGCTTTCAGGAAAAATTTAACTCTTGGCAGGCTTTGGGGGGAGACCAGGTTGGGTAAAACATGCTAATATTTTGGGAGTGGATTGCTAAACTAATGTTTAGAACATGTTTAGAGCAACTGCTAGGCTTAGTTATTTATGCATCACAGAAGAGAGCTAAGCAAAGGCAGTGGACAATACATCATAGCCTGTTTACTTATTATATGAGACCCTTTATACCAGAAGGAACAGCTTCATCTGATAAGACTGGCCTGCACAGATAAACATACTTTCCCTTATGAACTTAAGTGATTTTTTATTGTAAAACCTGAACGAGATATGATGCCAAATCTATGACTCCCTGTAGATGTTATATTTAGGAATTAAACAGGAAGAATAGGTTTTGTTGCCAAGTAGCTTATTGTTTCAGCTAAGTTGCCTCGTTCCTCTGCACCAATCATGTCTTTTCTGGCACGTAATCGTTTGATTGGCTAGAATGAGGAGTGTGTTTTTAGGGGAGGAAAATGATGTGTTACATATCAGAGCTTAATTGGCTCATAATGACTTGAATAATTGTTCACAGGTTTTTAATAAAGGGAGCCAAACTCGTGACATAAAATTTAGAACGCCGCTGTTTCCCAAGAAATAATGATGTGTTTGATTGTGTGTCTTAAAATATATGAGGAAAATAAGTAATTCAAAAAAAATAGCATTCCAAAAATTAAACTGCATTTAGGATCGGTAATTATCTGCAATCAACATTTAATGGCCTAGCCTCTGTTTCAGTGTTAAGCAAAATAAAAAAATACTTTATCCCGCAGGGAACATGCAGGTGATCCTGTTTATTTGATAATTTTTGTTGCTAAGAGGTAAATGATGAACTAAAGTCAACTGATTTACAACACAGTCTCTATAAGTTTCCATTCCGGTTACATTCTGTAGCCCGTCCAAAACGAAAATGTATTACAAGGTCCAAAACATTTATTCCCAACATGGCTACAGGGATCAGTATCACAGTTTATAACACATTGGCACACAGTCGGTAAAGATTAGACAGAGATATACCAGTCAGACTTTAGTGGAGACGAGTCTCACTTTGTTACAATTCAATACTGTTGGTTATTATTAGGTGTGATATATTTGGTTTTATTATCTTGCATCTTGTACACTCCAGTGACTTGTTTGTCCCAGTCAAACACTGCTAGGTCAGAGAGGGCCAGTACTGACAGTCACGCTTGGACAAGCCCGCTTCAGATAAAGTTAGCTAGAGAAAGTTTAGTAGTGTTATGATTCTGGCAGAGTTGCTATAATTCATGCTACTAAAAGAGCATGTGTGCATCAGAGTAGCTGAGCAATGGTTGTACAAGTAGCAAACCAGCATGCTTTTTATTTCTGAGGGTTAGGGGGAGAAATATTGCATCATGGGCCTGGATCTCCTTGCAGGCCGACGGCTGTGAGCCAACAGGATAAAATGCAGCTCACACCGTCTCCCAGACACAACAAGCTCCGGCGCTGGAAAGCCGCGATCGGTGGCTCGTAACCGGCAAAGAGCGCCGCAAACCTCTTACCGCATGCAACAGTTTACCGGCTCCGTCTGTTTCCTGTGACTCACTGGATCATGCGGCGCGACGCTTGACACACTAAGCCTCCGCTTTCAGGAAAATGGCTCACATTACGCGGGCAATTCCGCGACGCTTTATGAGTTATAAGGGGCTTATTCCGCGAGGAATGCACTCGGTGAATTTTACTTCTTGACACAGAGTATAAATAAAGACAAAAAGTGGGGTAATGACTTGGTGATCATTCCACATGACTTGCTCTATGTTCATGTGTCTCACAAAAGAAAGCTATTTTAACTTACCTTTTTTGGTGCCTTGTTTGTTGTTTGAAGTACGAGGTCGTTTCTTTCATCCTTGGAGAAATTCTCATCCAGGCAAGAGGTTGAGACAGGGGTCCAAATGGGCCGTTCCTCCAGCTGGAGGTGCTGCTACGGTCTATCCACATAAAGAACCACAGCGAGCTTCTCCGATGCCCAATCGTGCCGCTGAAATAACATCAAGGGGGCTTTCAAAAGACCACAAATGAAATATAGTTAAGAAAGGCAGCTTGAAGCTTGGGAATGAACCTTTTTTCATGCTGTTTCATCACTGCAGATTAATATTCACACATAAGGTCCAGTCAGCATTTAGTCACAGACCCAACAGTCAATTGTAATGGATTATGAAATTTATGACATCATAATTTGCTTCGCAGGTTAACTTCTTTACCCAGATTAAACTGTGTAAACTCACTGATAATAATAGATCTTGCTGGAACTGGCATTTTAAGATCATTTAATAATATATTTTTCCTTATTGGTATGTGCATATGGGGGTGGGGGTGGTGGTGGGGGTGGTGTTAAATTACTTGAGTGCATATCTCTCCGCTAGGTCTATTCAATTGAATGAACAAGGGTCAAGGCTGGTGTACAGGAAAGATATTCATTTACTTCCTTTTTACATAAAATAAATATTTGCGCTTATATCTACTCTGAAAAGAAAGACCAATAACAAACATAGCAAAAAACAAAAGAATGACACAAATCTGGGCCCACGATACTCAACAACTGGGAAGGGGATGAGAGCCGCAGTAGTACCACCTGGACCAAAAGTGTCTGCTTAGGTCATATGGAGAGCCCCCCAGCCCCCCAACAGAGATCAACCAAAAGAAGAGAACATACAACACTGCAAAACAATACAATTACACTCAAAAATTCGCAAAGCACACATAACCCACAGCTTAAGTAGAACACCAAGCCTTGAATATTGTCTGTAGGCCGAGACACAGCAATGTACTGTAAGTAATAACCAGCCCAACAGGAACCGGCCCAAAAATGTTTCAACTGCGAAAAAAAAACTATGTAAACCACAATTTTAAATACCCTGTTTGAGGTAAAAAATTGCACTTCGATCGAAATGTCCATCCAAATTCGCCATAGGGTTGACCGTGGGTCAGCAAGAGTCCTTTCAGATAATTCAAATCACCTGTATCACATGCCTTTTATTCTCTGCAAATAGCTACGATGGACACATTTTCGTCCCCTGGCCCCTGTTCCCGTTAAAAGCCCTTTTCAGCCGCGTTCTTCGTTCAGGTTGGTTTATCGCTTAGCGGTGGCGTGCGGTTTCACTGCCCTCAAAGGTATATGCTTCAGAAGCCCCTCTGTCTGTTCCCTGAGTCCGTGCTCAGCATAAAAAGTTAAGTTACACAAGCAGGGCGGCTAAGAAGGAAAGCTGTTGTTGGTTACGAATCAAAGGGGGAAAGTCTTTCTCCGGAAAAGCGAGAGACACTGTGATTTAAATGTCAACATGGAGCTTCCGCGTTCTCCCCATGTCACATGACAATACCGTAATTTCCTCCTAAAGTCAAAGGTATGCAGTTCAGCTAATGGATGACTTTAAATCGCCCATGATATATGAGTGAGTGCATGTATGTGTGTTACTGTGGACTAGCATCCTAGACCCCAGACTCCTGACCAGGATAAGCATTTGGAAGCTTGAGGATTAAGCGGCTTCGGAAAATGGATGGATACATTTTGACAGTTACAGCAAATACTTGCACTCTGCATTCAAAAATGTGTATAATTCATGTAAAATTCATTTTAAGACTCACACTTTTTTTATGTATACTGAAAGATCTCAGTTGATTCTGCACGATTCAGTTCCTGAGAAGCACCGTGTAGAGAAGTTGTCTGTTAGTGTTTTTCAGCTGGGCTGAGTGTCATGTGATCGCGCCACCAACGCAGAGTATCGACAATTGCTGCACACCCTGCGCTGAGAGAATGACTCGGGCGGTGGGCTGTTTTGGGAATCTCCTTGTCAGGACTCATTACGGCTTGGAAAGTGCAGTGGAATTCGAGTCTGGTAGCGTGCTGCTTGCGCTCCAGGGTGCGGCTTGGTTTCCCTCATACACTGGCTGAGTATGTTGCGATTCGACATAGGTTTCACCTCTTGTGGTTGAGGTGGGTGGCCACAACATCTGCAGATGTTACCAGGATGTTGCATGTGTGTGTGTGGCCGTGCCTCAGCCTGCTCAGGATTTGGCGTATATTTATTTAGACAGTTTCTTACCCATCTGCCAATCCAAACGTGTTTTTTCCAAGATATTTTCAAGAGCAGCATTGCAGTTTCTCCATTCCCACTTGGGATCCTTCAACAACGTTGATCAGCAATATATCCATCCATTTTCCATAACTGATTATCCAGTACAGAATGGCTGGGAGCCTAAAATCCATCCCCGGAAGTATGGATCAGGCAGCAGATCATCATAGGAAACGCATGCATGACCACATACTATAGGCAATTTAACTGCCTGTTTTTGGACCGTACCAACACAATCTCCAGGGGAGACACATGCATGAATAGAGCATGGAAAGTGCCAACTGCCACAAAATTGGGGGGGGGGGGATCAGTCCCCCAAACCTGTAGAAGTGAGACCACCAAGCAGGTGCCAAACACACGTGTCATGCCCACACTCTGCTGCCATGATATATCTGTGCCAGTCGCCGGTCATTTCTAGTTCCACCAATATAAAAATCAGGTAGTTTAGTGTCTATAATTATCTGCTACTTACGGAATACAGGAAGTCCTCAAGTACATGTGAGAATGTCACTAATGTAAGTGACCGGTTGAAATCCCAGCTGTAATTTAAGCTTGAAGTGTTATCATTCATAATGTTCCTCTTACATTATTAATACGAAATGTTCTTATCATATGCACCATCTCCATCTGTCAATAACCGATGCATTAATACACATATGAATGTATGACCGAATACATGCATTAGGAATAAATTCAATTTAAACTGCGTCACGGTCATGGCTTGAACTGAAAATTGTAATAATTATAGATATGAGTGACCCTAGAATTAATATAACACATATTTTAAGACCATTTGCCTTGCTGCACCAGTCAACTTTAGCCTAAAGCAGGTGCCATCCTTCAGTCGCTAAATGTGTGTAACCACTTTGGGCCTGGATGCTTAAATTAAATGTAGCCCTGGTGACCACGGTTCCCTCACCTGAACCTCTTTTTTTAAGGAACACAATGTTCCAGATAAGCGACAGGCCAGAATGTTGTCTAAACATAGACCTGCTCTCTTCCTTTCTCCAGTCTCGTCCTTTTTGGTTGCTTCGATGTCAACAGCTATCCCCAGTCACTCGTGAATCATTCCTGTGCCTGTTTGGAATTGTGTTCGTCTGGTGGTGCTGCATTTTACCATCCACCTTGAGTAACCAGTATGAATTTTGTATAGATTTTGCTGTAGTTCCACTTGTTATTGCAGTTGTCCTATAGAAATGTATTAATAATGTACTACTAATAATGTATACTTAAACCTGGAAGAAGGGGAAGGGAAGCCGGGGTCCTTCTTACACTTATTAAAGTCCTTGTTGTTTAAGTTATCAGAAAACAGATGACATTTTAATTAACCAGGAAGTGTTACTAACATATTGATGTAAGATTACATATTGACCAAGAAACTGGTCCCCATAAGGGAAAAAAATGGGTATTCATCACGTTGTGGGGACATAAGGTATGGTATACCCACACACACACACGCGCACACACATACACACTACTGTCAACACTACACTATACAACACTACCCTATACAGTGACCTAATTTTATGTCTTTATAATACATATATAGCCAGAGCTGAAAATCTAGAGACACAAATACCTGTTTCAATGGCATTGACATGCAACTGGCTATGGATGTCTATGCTCTGTGAAACATATAATGTCTAAGCTCTGTGATACGTATGATGTCGAGTCTGCCAAAACAATGCCCTTCTTGAATGACAGGAGTATCTATAATAGCAAAGTAATAGCAATGAAGGATTATGTCAGTAATTACACCATTCAAGCAAAATTGTTTTGACACAATGTACTTAAGTAGGAAACACGGACACATTACTGAGGATCCTGTAACATTTCCTGTATGGGTGTATTTGTGTCTTTAGTTTTTTGGCACTGGTTGTATTACAAGGTTACCTGTATAGCTGTGAGGGCAATTTATTGTATTATAAAGACATGCAGTGAGGTTACTATTTGGCATCCATGTTGCCTGTAGTGTAGTATTTTAAAATAAAGTGTTGATCATAGTGTAGTATTGTATAATGTGGTGTTGAAGCATAGTGTAGTATTGTATAGTGTAGTGTTGAAGCATAGTGTAGTATTGTAGTGTAGTGTTGAAGCATAGTGTAGTATTGTATAATGTAGTGTTGAAGCATAGTGTAGTATTGTATAGTGTAGTGTCGAAGCATAGTGTAGTATTGTATAATGTAGTGTCGAAGCATAGTGTAGTATTGTATAGTGTAGTGTCGAAGCATAGTGTAGTATTGTATAATGTAGTGTTGAAGCATAGTGTAGTATTGTATAGTGTAGTGTTGAAGCATAGTGTAGTATTGTATAGTGTAGTGTTGACCAGAGTGTTATGTGTGCATGTCAGTTCAGGCAATCTGAAGAGTTGAGCTTTGAGCTCCTTCTTGAAAAGTGGAAGCCTTAAGGTTCAGGGGGAGCCAAATCCACCCACTCAAGGACATGGGTGTCATTCAGATTCCAGCCCCTGTAGACCCCGATCTATTAAATGATTTGATGAAGAGGAAGTATTGACCTTTAAGGGGTGTGGGATTTTTATGGAGATTTTTATTGAGATTTTTATTTTTATGTTATTTTATTGATCTTGTAGATTTGGCATAGTTGTTCTCTTGGCAGGCATGCGTGTTTCAGCACCAAGATCTTGAACTTGATACCTGACCCAACTGCTAACCAGTGCAGCCTTTGCAGGTACGTTACTGAAAAAAAGAGAGCAATCCTGAGACATCTGAACTGGAAATACTGTTGATCATCTTGCAAAACACAAAACTCAGTGTACAGACTGTTTTATAAACGGATGCCAGGCAACCAAGTACATTAGCTAACTTTCTGTCAAATGTCACATGAATAATCTGCACTGCAGAAGAAGCCATGAGATTGGCTCAGCTAATTCTCTCCCCTATAAAAGCACAATTGTTCAACTCCAGTGACACTGAAGACTGAAGACTATTATTCTCTTTTGCTTTTTTCATCCTTTCTGTGTTATTCTATTCAGTTTAGATTCTCCAAGATATGCTGTTTCATTAGATTTTCTGCATCATGTACAATACATCAACACTTACTAAAGTGAGAAGTTTGGGCTTTGATTACAGTTTACTGTGACTGTTGCTACCACAACCAGGACTTTGAGTGCGTGGCTTGAACATATCTATTGGCTTTCACAACCGAAAGTCCAAGACAGAGCACTTCGAACCAATCTGCTCATCTACAGCCAGAGACCATTGTACAGCACTTCTCAGGAAACTGGAAACCAGTGGGACTTTTGATTGGAGGGGTGACTCTGGGACATTATGCACAATAAAAACTCAAGACTCAAGTTCAGAGCATTTGAAAACCAGCAAAAGGAACGAGAGAACCGGGAAACGGGAAGGAGACACAAAAACAAGACCACAAAGATTCTAAAACATGACACTAGCTGCACAGCTCCAGCAAACCAAGACCGCAAACGCTGTAACAAGATGCCAGGACACAGAGCCACAAAGCCGGTTAGAACCTCTGTGACCGCGACCAAACCTCAGAATCAAAACACAAACTTAACTTAACTCACAAATCCAGTAGCTAGTCTCTGAAACAAATCAAGTGCTGAGCTTATGCTCAAATGTCCAGAAAGTACAAATTCAGACCAATGTTTTGTTTCCACCAACCAGTTGAGTACTCTTGGCCTGTGACTCTTTATACTCAACTGGGTGGTTGAAACAAAACCTTGGTCTGGATTTGTACTCTCTGGACCTGAACTTTCCACCTCTGTGTGGAATGGATTACTTTTGTGAGTAACTTCCCCAACACTGCTCATTTACCTGATTACAATGCAACACTGTTTTAACACAATAAACAAGTATAATTCATTACCTTTATTAATTCAAGTATATATAAACATAGCCTACACAATACACAATATAGTATAAAAACCATATTTTTGTAAATCACTTGCTTTCATTCTCCTTGCTTGCCTACTGTTAGATAGTCTGTTGATCATTTTAGCCAAAAGATCCAAATTAATATTTGACCCATATACATTTATTGACAGCCTGTGAAATATCCCTCAATGTGAATGTAATGTTCTTTGCTAATTTGGTAGAGCCATGTCTCTCCTTTGCAGGAATGGAAGTTTAAGTTGAAAACCTATTGCTTCACTTTGGGAAAATATTTAATGCAACTCATAGATTTTTAAAATAGCTTCAGTTACAGCCCATTGCTATATTTATATAAGAGCGCAGTGGCTTTCGGATCAGGTTTTATATCGGTTCTGATGCCAGGAGTCGGTGATTACGTACACCCGTTTCTTTAATCTGTTACAGAGCATTTCTCTATGAGCTCCAGTCTTTTCCTCTCCTGCTTCCCTCTGGTTTTGTAAATACAGAACATCAAAGGTGCGCAAGAAACAGGCAGAATTACAGTGATTCAAACGAACATGGCTGGGCCGGACTGAGAGGTTTACTGGCTGGCTTATGGTGGTCCACTTCTCTTATCCTCGACCTTATATATTTTTTTTCGGGAGTGTGGATGAAAATAATAAGCGAAGACAGCTGAAATTCGCCGGTAGTGCAAAGCATACCAAGGTGCGGAAAGCAAGGGATTGAAATACATGGCCCATATTTTCTCAAACCGGAGTTCCTTTTTTTGATCTCTATTCTAAATATTATTCAAAGTATACTTTACAACATAAGTACTTATGAAATTTATTTAGCTTATTTCTAACTTCAGTTTATGTCGGGATACATTTGCTTTGAATATAATTAATTTACTACTGAGGCTCTCAATATCCTTGCAGTGTTTCCTATTGTTCTCTATTAAAAACAATATGAAATGTTTGAGAAATTAATTTAAAAGTGCAATATGAATTCAACTTGTTTTCAATGGTGCTTTTAAAAATCAGAAATCAGTCTCTTAATGTTGACATGAGTGTTAAGGTAAATAGAAAAAGATACATTCTGAGTAATGAAATGATCAGTGTAGCTATTCAGACATATTTACAACTTAATAGAAGTATGAAAAGTAACCATATAAAACCCCTGTATCGATTCACACCATGTAAATAAAAAGGCTGAGATATATTAACTGTTCTTGACAACATAGTCTGAGCATTCTCATTTTAAGGAGATTCTTTAAGATGATAAATTTATGTGGAATGTGCGGCTTTCTTTGTCTTCTGTATTTCCACTTGGTTGGGGAATGTTAAATAAATGGCTTCATACGCTTCATTCTGTCCCACACACGATTTGTATGGATTTAAAACATATGTGGAATTAGTCCGGCCTGTGGGTGATTACTGACTTTTTTTTATTAATGAAGAGTAAGAAATCTGAGGAAACTACTGTGTATGTTTAGTTAAATTGTTTATAAGCCAGCCCTGGCATTTTTCAAGTTAAAGAAATGTCAGGAGTGTACCATAATAGTACTTAAGATGCCAATATGGCCTATAAAATAAAAAAAATTCATGCTTTATTAGTGAGAATATTAATCTAGTCAGGCTCTTCATTCACGGTCTAACGATAATTTCATGCAGAATGTGACTTGGTTTGCATCCTTAAAATGACTGTATATCTGGAGGATGTGGTTCAAGCAAGGTTGTTTACTTAGCTGTCACTGTCTTGCTGGGTCTGGATTATGACACAGTTGAACTGACCGACTGACTGAATTGAAAAATGACAATTGATAAGCAAACGCACTTGAATGATCAATATCAGTGCTTCATAGTGAGACAAATGACCAAGGGCCTGCATTCATAACAATATTCATTCTGTTTTTTGACTATAATACTTAGCTAAATGTTTAACGAATATTCCACAACTTGCCTTCTTGTTGACACCACAAATATTGATTTATATGAAATATAAATGATCAGTAATTCCTCAAGGTTGGCCTCATGGTGACACAGTCGTCAGCACTGTAGCCTCACACCACTGCCCCCATGCCGATTATCTGTGAGTTTGCATGTTCTCCCTGTGTCATCATGGGGTTTCCTCCGGGTACTCCGGTTTCCCCCCCACAGTTCAAAAACATGCTGACGTTAATTGGAGTTACTAAGTTGTCCTGAGCTGTATGTGTGTTCGAGTACCATGCGATAGGATGGCACCCCATCCTGGGTTATTCCGTGCCTTGTGCCTGTAGCCTCTAGTTTAGGTTCTGGGGGTTTAGGAGAAGCAGGTATAGCAAAAGGGTGGATTTCACACGACCTTCTGCCATTTATTCTCTGTACGGTTTTGTCTTTTCACATCTTGTGCTCAAGATGATTTTCATTTACCGTATCTTGCTGTAAAAGGATGTGTTACCCACCAGCTGGTGTGACCTCAGACGGACTTCTCTGTAGAAGAAGAGGTGGTCCAGACCGTGTGAGAAGCATTTGGCACGGAAAGCGGAGGAATCCCTGCCAGATTGTGCTAGGATGTGGCCGTCGAGCTGGCGCACGAGAGCCGCCCACGGGTCTGGGTCAAGGCAGAGACACGTGCCCTAGGGTCAAGTGGGCCCCGACGGATTCTTGCCCCACCCATCCCTGAAACAGATGCTGTCCTAAAGCCTCGGATAACAGGCCACACTTCTTAGTGTGTGGGCACACAAAAGGCTCTCTCTGGGGACATAGTTTGGTGGATTGTTTCACATGCAGAGCAAACAATTAGCCTTAATATGGGTGACAAATGGTTTCTATGATAAAGAATTAAAAAATGAACAAAAACATTCAGACATTTGGTTCCCAAAGGATACATTGTATGAGCATGGAAATAAATGTATTAGTTTACTGTTGGGCTTTTTTTGCTGGATTTCATAATGTAACCCTCTGGTAATTATTTAAAAATCACTCTGCTATCTCCCTCTTTAATACATTCGATTGCTTTCTTAATACGAAATATAGCAATTTAATTGGGTTCATTTTGCTATCCATTTTGTTTTCTGTATTAAAAATTCTACTGATAATCTCAATAATAGAACTTTTTCATCAAACGCTGAAATGTAAAGGGAGTTTCGTCAGGTACCGGTACTGTGTCATGCTTACCCCTGCATAGCTAAATAATACGAAACTGCAACATTAAAACAACAGCCTTCAAAAAAGTGAAGTACCATCATCAACAAATCAATCCCGGGACACGTACCATTCACTTCATACACAGACTGCATCAAGAACATCCGGAATGATCGCAGACTTCACATGCAGATGCCGAATGATATGATACTTAAGCTCTGAATCCTGAATGTATTTTGTAACTCCTTTACTTCATAAACTCTGGCTTTTGATCTTGTAGATCAGAGTGGAAACATCAAAGATACAACTGCACGGTACAGCAGAGAGGCTAACGGCTGTAATTGGATCTGTGCTACATAGCCAGAGGAAAAGCGCTGTCCAGAACGGCACACAGAAATTTCTAGCATTCAAACAGACGCAAAGCAACCTCAGGGCAAATGTTACTTATGAAAGTGTATTTCACAATTTAGTCATGACACAAAAAATGAGAGATGCTCATAATTACAAACTTTTCAGAGAGTATTATTTCTTTATTTACACAAATGATTACTCATTCGGAACTGTCATTACGTCAGTAAATGCTGATTAGCTTTTTTTGGCTACACCCTTCCCTACACCGTCCAAAAAGTGGACACTCTCCGATCATTATTTAGTCACAGATTATGTTTTTTAATCGTTCCATGTGAAATAATTACCATGAATGTATTTAGATCACCGGGACCTAATTTTTCCATGTTATCATGTAGATGCAACAGTAATCTCCTGTCATAATTAAAGGAATATTGTTTGAATTATGTGAATTGCATCTGAACTCATTATCAGTTATCTGTTTGGTATGGGAATTGACTTGAATCAGTTTTGATGTAAGGAGTCACTTGTATTGAAGATGTGATGTTCATTTCAGCAGAGGTAGATTTTCTAGTCACTTGAGAGGACATGAATAATGTAGTAGTACATGTTTACTTAATGCATTAATTCAATTTCATTGCTCAGTCATGACAGTTCATGTATTCCATTCAGGCACTATATTAGTTAACAGTTAACTGATTAGTTAATAATGGTAAGACTTCACTTTGGGGGCAAAAATCACTTAACTCATTTACTATTCAAGAACAAATCATGAAGTAATTTAGGTTTCCCCATGAAATACTTGTACTGTAGTGATTAATTAATGATGAATGAACAAGGGATCAGTACTTAACAAACCCTTAGTTACTGGTTAATTCATGCATTAACTAAGCATGTATTACTACATTTAATGTCCCATCAAGTAAAGCAGTGTTTCCCAACCCAGTCCTCGGGGAACCCCGGACAGTCCACGTTTTTGCTTCCTCTCAGCTCCCAGCGCACCTGTACCAGGTATTCGGTTCCTGATTGGCTGGGAGCTGGGAGGGAGCAAAACCGTGGACTGGCCGGGGTTCCTCGAGGACTGGGTTGGGAAACACTGAAGTAAAATACCGATTTTCTTAATGCTCCGTCTGATGAAAACCACATATGTCCACCTTTTGACAATTGTGAATTTTTACTAAAGATGGAATATGCCCATTCTCCTGTCTAATGAAAACCTAATTGAACAAAGAAACGATATTTTATGAAGGTGTCTATTTAGCTAGTATTTATGTTTGCTGTAGTTAGCATTTGTATTCATGATGGTCATTAATCTGGATTACGTTGTACTGTACATATAAAATGCGTTCTTTCACGCTCCTGAAATAATGGATTTTTGGAGGTACGTATTTTCCATTGGGCGTCGGTGATATGGTCATACACGTGACTCTGTAGCTTCTCTGAGATAAGCATTAAAAGCCCAGCCCAGTGTGCATGGTAGACAGCGGTTCTCCCAAACTGGACCACTCCCAGTCTCGAGCAAATGTTCAAAGGAGAGACTGCTTGCCAACACTAATGCAATGACTATAAAACATATATATATATGTGGCCTGTCATTAAGGCTGAATTATAAACAAAGTTGACGTAAGCAAAGATTACCTTACATTTATTAAAAGAATCTGATCACCATGTTCTGAGTTTTTTCTTTGTTCGTCAGTCTTGGGAGATCAGTCCATCTGAATTAGAAGGTGTGTCTCCGTGTTTTTTGCGATGTCAAGATACACACATACAGTATTATGGTGCTCAGAATCACGAGAAACATCATTTGCGAGTCGTACTAAAGACTGATCGGCTTGATTATTGTTCACAGAACAGGAAACATAAATCACAGGAATGACATATTTTTCTTAAATAAATATTTTTAAGGTTCATAAAAAGATCCCTTGACACTAACATTTTTAACAATCTTTAGTGATGTTTATCTTTAACTGTTACATCTTATGGCACATGTTAAAATAAAATGTAACAAATATTTCCCCATGAGAAATTTCTTCACCCCTCACCTCTGACGTATAACTGAATATCTCTTCTTCTTGTCGAAAAGGTTAGTTCTTCCTACAAAAACTGGACACTGGAGCAACACTGGAGCAACACTGGAGCAACA
>JAODLD010000091.1:2558679-2569673 GCA_026781065.1 Mormyrops boulengeri
TTCTTCTTGTCGAAAAGGTTAGTTCTTCCTACAAAAACTGGACACTGGAGCAACACTGGAGCAACACTGGAGCAACACTGGAGCAACATTCCCAGATTTAAATCCTATTCCTGCATGTTAGACAGATGTCTAACTTCCCCTGCTTTTTGCAAAGGAGGATTTACTGGTGCTTAACAAGGGACCATGTCTGACCTAGTTTTTTGCGATTTGTGTCTGAACGAGATGCATGGCTTCTGCAAACTTTTGTTTGCTTAAAGTTAAAAAATGACATCTTTTCACACTGATCTCTCAAGGACATGAAGAGTAAAGTGACTGGGGCGTGGGAGTGAGGCAGCAGTCGACTGGTTAGAGACAGAGACAGGTATAGTTTCTGCTTCTCTGTGGAGATTCACAGCGCCTGCCTCTGTAGTGACACGTCTGCCTTGCCAGTGAAGGAACATGTTGTGTACGGTAAGTGGAGGAGCAAATCGGGGAGGCGACCCCTCCCCTTCTGAAATTGGACAGGCCCACAGGGTATCCCCCCATTTTCATTGGCTCAGAGTGATGTCAATCACAGAATGCACAACACCGTTTCCAAATGCATGTATGCGATTTTAGTGACTCTTGTTCGTTTTGTGGAATAAATTACATCAATCTGAATTCCAATATGATTCATGGTTCAAAGTTCAAGATTCTTTATTGTCATTTCTTGCATGCAGGTATTTGGAAGAGTTCATTAAAACAGTTTAGTAGCCGACACTAAAGCCAGAGAAGAGCCCTGACAGTTGTGAAAAAATAAAGATATAAAGCAAAACTAAGAGGTCATAAATATCTGATGTGTTTTAGGCAAGGATTAGACATTAGCAGAATGTGTATCACTGCAACTTTACCGTATAGACACACGAACAACAAGACGTTATTGCGGAATTTAAGAAAATGTGGTGTTTTTAGATTTTGGGCACTTAGTAGAAAGATGTTGGTGGCAACCTTGATTTTTTCTGTTCAGAGGCCCCCCCCCCACCCAAAAAAAAATAAATAATAATAATAATTTGGAGCTGCCACTGCATGGCTTTAAGAGACAACGGCGACACACTGTCATTCATGGCCATTAGCATGCCTTTAGCATTATGATGCTAATGCGGGGCTTCTGTAGATCGTCTGCTGAGATGTCTGCTTGGCTGCGACTCAAGCCACTGCACTCACAGGGACTCTGGCAGCCGCAGCACGGGGGCTGAACTCCGGCGTTGTGCTCGGGAGGCGTGCGAGGGCCAGACGCTCTCCCGTTTTTCCTTTGCAAAAACAAATTCTGTGCCACTTTTTATAAATTTGCCCAGCAATACGATGACATACATGTGGGAAGCCGACTGCCACGGAAACAGAAAGGTGAGCAGAGGTGGATGAAAGGAACTAGGAAAAAGGAGTGGACAGAATTGCAAAAAAAACCCCTGTATGTTGCATGAGATTGCGGGAGATAATCTCAGTCTTCCTGTTGTATCAGCCACACAGATGGAGTCAGAAGGAATCTACTTGCTTTCATTAATAAATATGACTACAGAGGACTATGGAAGCCAGTTCGGAAGGTGTTTGTGCCAGTCAAGATCATGGAAAAATATTTATTGGTTGGTTGACAGATGGTAAAAATTGCATAATCTGGCAACCCAGGTTCATTGAGATCTGGCAACCTATGAGGCCTGATGTAGGAAAAAACACATCTGCTTTTGTCTTCTGACATCGCAGCAAATTGTTTTGTCCTTCGTCTCTTGGCCTGGAGAGGGAAACGCGGCTAGCTCCGTGGGAGAGCCGCTTTAGCAAACGACGGCTCAGCAGATCACAGCGAGCGGCACCTCAAAGTCGGCACATCCAACACGCAGCAATATTAGTGAGAAAAGAGCCTGACCTGTGTTTTGTAAATTGAAGAGATTCACGTTAACGTCCCTAATCCCAAAGAAGGGAGTAATGTAGGATATACTGGAAATCTACAATGAGCTTAAACCACATGCAAACAAATCAGAAAAGTGCGATAGGATTGACTAGAAGAATCAATATAATATGTTATCACATTCTTCAATTCTTTCAAATAGAGAAATGCATAGTTATTGATTCAGCTGGTCCGCTTGAGGTCATTTCTATGGTTATTTAACCTTTATCCACATACATAAGTCTAATGGTTTTATTTATCATTTCAGTATATCAATATATCATTAAAAATATTGGTTCAGTTTGCTGGTTTTGAGTAATATTTTCAGGGCGAAAAGGAAAATGAAAAGTAGCCTTTTCATTCATGAACTTTATATTTGACTGAAAGTGACAGATCATCAAAGGCTTCCAGAATCTAATTCACAAATGGCAAGGCAGTGCGTTCGCGTCGTCCTTTTGGGTGACATCACTGCACGGCTGGTTTTCTGAACGAGGGAAGCGTGACGTTATACTTACTGCTAATGAGTCACGTGACAGATGGCAGTGGCACTGATTGGCTGCGAGCAATGTAGGATGTGCATAGCATTGTGTATGTTGCCCCAAGACCAGTTGAGAAAATGAGAGGGAAATATAAATGTGCTGTTTAGATTGGGCAGCCTACATGGGTAGCGAAAGGAACAGTAACACATGTTCCTGTAACTGGTAATTGGACTGGATGCTTAACTTAAAGACTGGGTCTCTTGGGACAGACTGCAATGACGTCTTTCATCAGCTTGTCCTTACAGATAATGTGGATGAGTTTGTCAGTGTTTCAGGAAGCAGAGCATCCACATGGGCAAATCTTGGTGAATCTGGGTTTAATAGGACAGACAATCTCTCTATTCAGATTCAGTGTGTTTTGCACCTGTTGTGTGTGGCTAAGTAGATTAGGATGCTGTGTATAATCAGAAGGTTGCTGGTTCAAATCCCAGCATCAGCAGAGTGTATTCACCATTGAGTCCTTGAGCAAGGCCCTTAATCCACAGTTGCTCCAGGGATTAAATGATTCTACTTTCTCAAATAAGTTTTGGATAAACATGTCTGCTAATTGACTATATTTTAGTATTTTTTTCTGCAATTTAAAATGTATTGTGGGCAATGTTGTTCACATTGCACAAAATGGAGGATGACGCTTTACTTGAGGGGACATGAATAATGTAGTAGTACATGTGAAGTACTAATGCATTAATTAACCAGTAACTAAGTGTTTGTTAAGTACTAATCCCATGTTTGTTCATCATTAATCAATAATGACAGTTCATGTATTTCATGATTTGTTCTTGAGTAGTAAATGAGTTAAGTCATTTTTGTCCCCTCAAGTAGTCTTACCATTATTAGCTAATTAGTTAACTGTCAACTAATATACAGTAGTGCCTGAAAGAAATACATGTACTGTCATGCCCTTTAAATCAAAAAAGTTTTGTCATATTACTTGTGTCAGAAGTGTTTGCACGTGATGACATATACATATTTTCATTGTGTCCACCATCACATGGATTCTGTCTGCAATCCTCTATCTAATTGTTGGCCAAGAATGCTTTCAGAAAGGTCTTTTCAAACCACAAGTAGAAAGGTAAGGAGATTCTAAGGGTTTTGTACAGTTACCTTCAAATTTCTTAGTCTTGCTTGTCTCCGACCAGACAGTGACGAATCCAGGAGTGTATTGCTTGAAATAACAAGAGTGTATTTTAATGCTGCCATAGTCATCAATTCCCTCTGGGTACATACAGCCTTTTACCACGAAATGAAATGAAACCCTTGGGCTATTCAGTTGTTACTGTTGTTAAAGAGGCATTAGACTTGCACATGTGCACATTTTCTGTTCTCTGCTATGTAGGTCACCTCAAACCTCTAAAGGAGTGACTCATGTTTCTTCTTTGGGCAAAAATACAGGGAGTAAGATGCTAGGAATTAACCTGCCACATTTCCACAAGACCCACGGGGGCGCCGCAAGTCATTTGACGACGTGAGATGAATTACAGCAGCGTATTAACCCCCCCCCCCCGGTGTATACCTGCAAGACTCCATTGCAAGGAAAAAAGCAGCGGCAACTTCCAGCTGCATACAAATTATTCCATATTCTCCTCATTTATAGCCCAACTCAGGGGAATTTGTATTGTCACTTCATGTATAAAGAAAGACTAAACTCCCTTGTGGATTAGTAAAAGGCTGCGCATACATGTACAGCGCCGGTTGAAGCCCCTGCAGAGTATTCTGTCCGACACAAAGTGAAATTGGCTGGCTAAGTTGGCGATCCCTTAGAAAATGGCATCCCAGTTGAGCAGTTATGGTGCCTGGAAAGTTCCGCGGCACTGTATACCCGGGACACACTGTCCCATAGAGGAATAACAATGAAATACGGTAATACCCTTTGGGCAAACTTGAGAAGGAAGAACCACCCTGGACATTCTGATTTTGCAGAGTTCGGTGTGTTCTTGGGTCGAAAAAGGGAGGGGCTTGCATTTCAGTTCTTTAACCAATCACAGTCTTCATCATATGACATCACCATATTAGTCAATTTTTTTCTCATTTTCAAACTCCAGCCATCAGACTTCCAGCCATCCAAGCACTTGGCCTGGGGGGGTCTCACCTGACTAGGCCTCCGTGCTTATGATCAGGAAATTGTTGGTTCAAGCCTTATTATTATTATTTTATTATTATTTTTGTTGTTGTTATTATAATTATCATGAAATAAAGACACGCCCTTATACTTCCTCGTACAGGCTTTGCAGGTAAGCATGTTCCAGTGTTTTGTACCCATGTCATGTACCTTAACAAAAGTCACGCACAATCAAACAGTTACTTTAGAAATCTGTGCACCTTGTCGCATAACAAAAAACACTGGTTTTAATCAATGTGGTGATAAAGTGAATAAAGACTGTGATTGGTTAACACTAGAACTGCCGTTTCCCATGCCAATGGCCGTTGCACTCCTTTTAAGTAGTGAAACACAAGCCCCTCCCTTGTTGACCCAGGGACACGTCGAACCCAGCAAAATCAGAATGGGCAAACTACTCTGCCTGAGTGAATGACTCTGTGATTAACCCTTAATTATACAGACCCTGTAATGACAAGAGTCGGTGAACCATGGGATAATTATAAAGCAAAATATGCAAAAGTAATACTTGTTAGCATTGTATTACCCTCTGTATTTGATTAACAGTTCATTAAAAAAGCAATTAGCAAACATAAAAAATAAACAATTAAGAACCCAGCAATGTTTGAGCAATGTGGATTTCTGTTGCTGAAAGACACAAACACTGGCTTTTTGCTAAGACCAGACTGAACTGAGCCCATCAGAGCTATATGACGACAGATGGGCTATTAGCACATGTTTGATGGAGGTCCTTGAGCGGAACAGAGAGTCCGGGACTGATTTCTGTGTCAGGTTTTGTAAGCAGTCATAGGTAAAATGAGCACTGCAAATAGGAGCTAATTCAATACTTCTTCCTCTGAAGAACGGAAAAAATATAGGTAATTATTTTCTCCACATGCTAAGAAACAAACCATTTTTTAAATGAGTTTTTTTTTTTTCAAATTAATGAGCATGTATTGCGTGCTTGCTGACCTTCCACTAAAAACGCAAGCACAGTTGACTTCCCAGCTTCAGGTTGATTATTCAGGCCTTAATATGGACTAAACTGAGCAAATCTGGTACTAATACTTATCAGTGAAGCTCAGAGCAGAGAAAGTAATAACTAGCTAGTTCGATCATCAGCAGAGGCCTGTAAGCATAACAACAAATAAAAAGCGTTGCCCCAAATGAAAATACTACTCCAGGCTTCCGAAGGGATTTTATACGGAAACATAAAATTATCATTGGGTAAGATATTCAGATACAAAGTGATACCCAAATGACAACACCAGCCTAAGCTTTCAAAGTGATTCTATATGGAGACATAAAATGTAAATATGCTGCTAAATTTGTTTCATAAACCAGTTCTTTACTGGATTTCTCTGCAGTTGAGATCTTCGGTGGGAATAAATGGGAATAAATGGTTCCGCAATGAAACAATGCTAGAAATGTTTTTGTTGTATATTTAAATGAAATACATAAATGTCGCGCAGACCAATCAGCAGCATCCATTCATTTAAATAATGTTCACCCCATGAAAGACAACAGCTGATTTGTGATAATGAAGCACTTCAAGTTGCCTTGATGTGTTCAGTTTCAGGAAACCACTGGGGGAGCTGGCTGTATCTAACAGCGTTGATCGGCTGTGGTGGATGGTACTTTGTGAGAAAAACAGTGGGAAATGGACAAGCACTGATGAGCTGTCCTCTAGTGACTGTTAGGTCGCACTATGCAGTCAGGGCGATATAGATACATGGGTACTAGAGCAGCACAGAATAAAACCTGTTCTGTAGGTATACGACATTGATACAGAGATGTTTGCTGACTGCAGTTATTGCGGTAAGAGTACAAGTTTATTACAGATATAAAAAAGGCAGTGAAAGATGACTCATCCATTCCCTGTCCTCCTTGACACCCGGTGGTTGGAATCAGCAATTGCAAATATGCCAGTGGTTTGTGTGCAACAATCTCCCTGTGGATCGTAGCGATGATGAGTCGTGAAGTTTTGTGCTGGATTTTCCAATGTAAGTGGTGAGGCATAATAGTTTATAGTACTTAAGAAGTGAGTATCGTTGTATTGACAGTGAGTTCTCTACTCTAAAAGTTGTTGGTTTAAGTCATTGGGGGGGCTTTTCTATGACGCAATCGAGCAAGGTGCTTAACCCAAATTTCTCTAAACCGTTTAACCGTATGCATGCCCAAAATCAGTGCAGACATACATTTACCCACTTTTGCAGAAATACTTCGAGCACACAGGAGGTAAAGTGATGGGGCAAGGGTTGGCGTCGTGTTACTATGGTGATGGTAGTCATATAGGGTCACCCCGATGGACTGAGGAAGAGGAGTGCTGGGGGAGAATATGGGGAAGCATGGATGGACGACCAGCAGAGATTCTAAGATTTCTTAAGGTGGGGTCGTAAGACGGGCCATAATTCATACAAACGGGCCAACCATATCATTAGCCAGTGGTATTTTTTGAATCTGTGAGTGACAGGGGAGAAGGCGCACCAGGGGCCAATCAGCTTTCAGCTGGAGCCAGTGCCCCTGTAGCTCTGCCCTAGTATATTTCCCTATCGACAAGGTCTCCATACAGTAAATGTTGCATATTCAAATTCCCTGCCTTCCTTGGTTTCACTTTGCTAGTTCTAAATAGGCCTTGACCCATTTTTTTCCCCCACAATTTCTGTACAATAAAGGCCTGCAGCTTGACCTTCATCTGACGAGCTGCCAGAATGTTTCTCTTAATATTCCCTGCGGTGACATCACTTTCTGTGACAATTTTCTCATACCCACTCAGTCCCCACACCCTTTTCCAAAAAGCCCAACTGTTAAGATCAAACATTATACAGTACAGTCGCACAGACATATCAGCTGAATTTTAGTTCAATAAAGTTTTGCAAGGATTTAAACGTTATTTTTTTATTAAATTAATTTAAAAAATGAATGTTCCTCCTATATGGCTAATTTCTGCACATATAGGAGTCAGTTGTTCTTTCCTAAAGTCTTTTCAACACTTGAGAGGCAGTTATTTAGTGTTTTTCATCTGCCTTTGTGCTGAAAGATATCAAGCATGAAGCTGCCTCTCGGAGCCTTTGGCACTGTCCTCAATATCATGTTTTGGGTACCTTTGCGCACTGCAGATCAAGGGCAGACAGACTCGTCATAGCTGCACAAAAATCCCAGTGCACCTACTTGTCTTGAATCTCGTCTCCCGTGTTTATTTTTTACAGGGCTGAAGATAGCTGTTATATTTAAGAACACCAGCTAGCAAAAAATAGAGAAGGGCAGAAATGGAGGGGGGGGTAGGGTGTGTGTGAATCAAAGCCATTTGTCGCTACGTAGCCTGGTATTTATATATTTTAACGTTTATATATTTTACAGTTACTTACACTATATTGCCAGCATTAAGAAGCAAAAGACAATTCTGAAAACCAATGATATTTATGCAATGCTTTGCAGTCATATTTTGCAGATTTTACAAATAAATACCTCACTCTGATTTCTTGTTTAGACTGTCTTGCTTCCACAAACTTGATTATTTTTTTTCTGTCATTAACTTCTCTTTTCACCAACTGAAGCGACTCAATCACCCTGCGCCCCTGCGTTAAGAGACCATCGGGAAAACGTGCTTATGTTTGTGTTTCGCCTGGTCCCAGCGCACAAAATTTTAGCCCACATATATAGATGTAAATAATAATAATAGTAATAATAATAATAATACATTTATTTCAGACCCAAGTAGCATGCATATTTAGGGGGGGCACAAGGGGGTTGGGGGTCATGCATTTTGTCACGGCAACAGTGCCTCTGCCAGTGCCCAACCGCCCTCCCCCAGAAACGCCCCCGTGTTTCATGTGTATCAGGCAACTCTCTTCACCTAATGAGATTATTAAGGGTACGCAAACAGCTGAAAGGACAAGCATATTTTTTTAACAATGACTCACACAGTAGATACAATTCAAACGGAATCTTAAAGCACCTGCTGAAGTCATAATTAGCCTCTTATTTGAGATTAAATTGTTTGCTTCTTTGGCTGTTTAGTTTTTTGCAGGGTTGCCTTTTGTCTCTTTTGTGTCATCGTTATATTCATTAAATATTCTGGCTTTTCTGGTGTCTCCCCAGCTAGCCTTCAACAGGCACTAGCCAACTGGAATCATGCCAGTGAAAAAGACCTGATCTTCGTCGCCTTTGACTTTGAAAGTTCATCCCAAAGGCTACTGTATGCTTCCAAATTCACTGAAATGACTGTAGCTGTCACTGCACACCCCCCAACGCGTACCACAATAACAGAACGTTGCAGTGCAGTTAGCTTAAAATTACTTTATTTCATAGGTCTTGATTTTTAAATTGCAGCTATGGACATTTTATTCACATAAATAATACTAGGGAGTTTTATATGGGTAGCAAGGGTCTATTTGTTCAGAAGAAAAAAAAAATACAATTTAACATTAGAAAATATGATTATTGACAGTAACACAATTTTAAAAATAATAAGACTTTCTTCTGTTTTCCTAAAAGCAGAAGCCGCCAACAACAAGAGCCCTATTTGTAACATAACTGGATTGGTCAGGGTTCCCTTGGAGCCACCTCAGCCATGCCATGTATTCATGCTCACTTAATTCATAGAGTTAATTGCTTAAATAGCTTAATCAGGTATTGATTAGCCAAACATGATATGCTAGTGGTCGAGCCAACAAAAGCAGCGATATATTGGATGGTCACTGCAAACTCTGGGGTGACTTTAAGAAAAGTTAAGCTAACACATTCTGGCAGACATGAAATCATAGTTTGACACCAATATGTAGATCATTTAAACATGGTTGTCTTTGGCAGTCTAAGATTTTTGCACTGTAACGCAGGCGCACAAAGAACTTGCTGGAAGATGTGCAGAACGTACCACCTGCTTGGCGTCGGCTGGACTTGGCTGGGTGGGGCACTGACCCGTCATCTGTCACCACATGGAGGGAGGAGACGGGAGCTGGATGGGTGCGGGGGTGGGAGAGGCTCCGCTTTGATGTCACAGCTGCTTCCCTTCATCAAAGGGGTGGGGGCCATGCACACAGACCAGTGCTCCGTTGTTTTGCGTCCCTGAACTTGTATCATTTGGCAGATGTGGCGTTTTGTCTTGTCGAACGTTCTTCTCTGTGTCCGGGATCAACGGATCTCAGGTCCCGTGGAGCTGAAAGCTGTGTCTTTAAATGATACACTGCTTTATTTGCATTAGTGACTCTTTCTAGATGAAATTTACGGTAATGCTTTACTTAAGACTGTGTTTTTAGTAATTTATAAACGTATTCATAACAAATAATACATTCATAAAGCATTATGAACATGGCTGGAAATATTTACAAAAAGGCATCACGCATTATAGCCATGTTTATTATGCATTATGAATGATTTATGAAACTCTCATCTATAGTGCACTATACATAGCTTATAATAATGCATTATAATGGTTGGTATAAGCATTAAGGATGCTTTGTACTGCATTATGAAGGTATCTATAGTGCATTATAGAAGAGAGCGTCATAAGGAAGTAATGCATTATAAACGTGGCTATAACGTGTTATACCTTTTTATAAATATTTATATCCATGCTTATATGCTTTATGAATGAATCGTGATGCACTATGAATATGTTTATAAATTACTAAAAACATGGCCTTGAGTAAAGTGTTACCAAATTTTCTGTTACCTGCTGAAGATATATTTCACCATAGCAACGCACAACATTTTTGATACACTGGATTTTGGGTTGCTGCATGGTCTTGGTCTCGGCCCAGCACTGGAACACAACCAGAACCCGGTCCCAGCAGAGCTCTATCCACTCACTACGCCCTGGCCTACACCCCGGCCCCAATCCCTTCCTGATCTCTCTCTTGCCCCAGCCATCTGCCGCTGCCCCCTGTCTTGTCAGTACAGACCAGCTGTTTCTGCCCTAATATTCTCCCAGCGACCTGACTGCTGATAAGAATCAAGGAGACACTTAATAGATGTCAATAGTCCATTAAGACACGTCTGTTACTCAGGATGGAATCTCCTATCTGTAGATGTTAGTGGTTTTTTTGGTAATTTAATCACTCATATTCATTCATGGCTGCTATCAAACCATGAAAGACTAGCTCTTTAATAGTATAATGTATATCACCTGAAAACAGTATATCTATATTATTCTATAGCAGCTTGGATCGAAAATTGATTAACAGACAGGAAGCAGCTAGTAGTTATTATAGGCACAATGTCACAGTGGGCCTGAGTTCATAGTGGGGTACTGCAGGGTTCAATTTTAGGACCATTATTGTTCCTAATTTACATAAATGATATTGACGCCAATACATACAGTAAACTGGTTAAATTTGCAGAGGACACCAAGGTGGGTGGTGTAGCAGATACTAAACTAGCAGCATAGAGGCTACAACGGGATCTTGATTTAATTAGCGACTGGGCTGATACCTGGCAGATGAAATTTAACATAGATAAATGT
>JAODLD010000091.1:2583011-2596150 GCA_026781065.1 Mormyrops boulengeri
GGTTCTCCCCAAACGAGCTTGATGGGCCGAATGGCCTCCTCTCGTTTGTAAATTTCTTATGTTCTTATGTTTCTTATGTTCATTTAGCTACCAAGTTTGGTAGTGAAGGACAGCCACCCGTAGCAGCACCCATGGAGCTGGGGGTTAAGGGCCTTGCTCAAGGGGCCACAGATGTGTTATTGTGCCGAGGCCGGGGCTCAAACCAATAACCTTCTGATCACAGACACAGAGGCTTAGCCCATTGAACCGCATGTTACCCCCAAGAGAACATAATACATGAAATCGATCATTTATAATAATGGTATTAACTGTTAATTGCACAGGCCGTTAAGAGACATGGCACTTACCACAGGGACCGGGGAATATCGGATGCAGAATCCGGGCTTGGAGGGAAGATACTGATCAGACTGGAATTGGATCCGAATCTGGTTCCCTTTGGACACAAGCTTTCCTGGTGCAGCCTGAGATCCACACCACCGGCCCAGAATGGTACCCTCAACAGGGTCCTCAATCTCTACAAAGTCATACCTAACAGGACAGAAAACATACATACATTACGTACGGCCTATATTACAGTAAGTTATCAGATAAAGGTGATGATTCTGCTCTGTTCCACGCTGCCTATCCAGTATAGAGTCATGGTGATCCCGGAGCCTATCCCAGGAAGTACAGCACAAGGCACAAGGCAGGAGACACCCTGGATGGGATGCCAGTCTGTATGGCGATCGGCACCCTACCTGGATATCTTTGGATTGTGGGAGGAAACTGGAGGAAACCTACATAACAATGGGAGGGTATTCCCAGAAATCCAGCTAAAGATACGGCTCAGTTGTATATCCGTGTTTACCAGCTGTTACAGTCACATCCTAGGTGTTTGTACCTGTATTTACCAGCTGTTACAGTCACATCCTAGGTGTTTGTACCCGTGTTTACCAGCTGTTACGGTCACATCCTTGGTGTTTGTACCCGTATTTACCAACTGTTATGGTCGCATCCTAGGTGTTTGTACCCATGTTCACTAGCTGTTACGGTCACATCCTAGGTGTGCAAAGCAGCAAGAAGAGAATGAGAATCACTCAGTTCTGCTTAGGTGTATTGAGCTCAATCTAAATGCGCTTTTCCATTTCCTGTAGCAGCAATAAATACTAACCAATTTATATCAAAGGAGATACTAAGACCTTAGGCTGGACATTGTGAGGATCATGGCTTAGTCCTTCATGATCAAGGACAAGATGGATTAAATCTCATCCTTCCTCTGTATGTCTGGTAGAGTGACGAAGCTTAATAAACAGGGAATGGTGAGTGTGATTTGAATAGCTGGAACAGCAATATATTCCACATCCTATATAGCAATATAATGCAAACCTAATGATGGCACACAGCACATCGACAGTACATAATACAATTCTGAAGGAGAATTACATTCTGGACGATATTAACATTCAGGTTCTTTTCTCTTATAGTAACCTATGAAGAAGAAATTCAAGGATTCCATACAGAGAGTTCAGTGATTGTACCTGTCAAACAGAAAAGGGCTTTTTACAGACTACTTGGTGGTATACTTAGTTAAAATTCCCAGCATGTGCCTACCGACAGCTTTTACAGTGTTATGCTCATTTAGGGCTATCTCTCTACAGTTGGTGCGAAAAATGCAGTGACCTAGGTATCTTGACATTTCCTGCAATGACTCAGTAACCTGCAGTAAAGTTTGCCTAGTGATAAGGATACATTAAACAGCTCTATAGCTATTTATGACTGTACTCTGAAGCAAAACCACAATACAGCAATTCAACAGAGTATTCAACATACTCTGGGGTCAAACTTCTAGGGGGTCAGAATACCCAATACGGTTTGAAGGCAAAATATTCAATATGGCTCTAAGGTTATAGCATTTAAGATGACTCTGTGGTCAGTTCATAATGAGTTCATTATGACTCCGAGATCAGAGTTCATTATGGCTCCGGGGTCAGAGTTCATTATGGCTCTGGGGTCAGAGTTCAGGGGATGTCAGGGTTTATGATGTCTTTGAAGGCTGTGGGTCTGAGTGCTCACCATGGCTGTACTGCCAGCGTGGGTTTAAAAATGAGCAGAATAGCACTGCATGGTGCTGGTCTTGCCAGACATTCGTCGATCATCACTGTACCCTCTGTGCACCTGCCGTCCTCTTGAAGGACATTCGGGGCTCTCGGCTGGAGACACCACAGAGATCCCATCCATTGCGGGTGTTCACTACTCCAGGCAGGTAGAGCATGTTATAATTACACGGTGCTGTGATGCGGGGGAGGAGGTGAAGGGGATGGGGGTTGTGATTGTCATGCATCGTATAACCATCAGATGGCAGACAACAGGACGGTGTCGGTATGAAACACGGGAGGCTGGGGACACCTGTGTGGCATCAGTTCTGTATTCTGCCAGGAGATTATGCCCTTGTGTTTGAGGGATTATGGGTAAAAAGTGGCACATGCTTAAGACATGTATAAGCATAGGAGAGTGAACCAGCCCAGGCCACAAGCCAGCCCACCCAGTCTCGTTGAGCCTGGACACGAGCACTCGCTGAAATCCACTTACTTGCATATCCCATCTTCGGTCTCCTCGAGGCCAAATCTCTCGTCGAACGCCAGTTGTATCCGCATGTTCTCACTCGCAGCGACGAGCCTCCAGACGAGAATGCGGTTGCGGGGGTATGTCTGGGGGAAGTCCGGGCTGCTCACCATTCCCTCGGCTGACACGCGGATGATTCTCTCATTTTGCGCACCTTTAAAGAGACCGCGACAGCAAAGTGTGTCTTCAAAAGTGTGTCATGATGATCACGATCATAATTACAATTATTTTATTAGAGTATCTTCCCTGTTCGAGAGCAGGCTGCAACACAGACTTCTATCACTAACCGCTAGACTGCAGGTTTGATTTATTCACCATGCTTGTGTTATCACTACCTCAGCCGTCGTTTTACTGACCTGATAAAATTACAGACTCAGCTAAATATGCCTACATCCTCTCCTTGCCAAAGCAAGAAAATGACTTCGCTTGTGACTTGCATGTTTTCAAAGACCAAAGATCAAAGACATTAGATATAGGCGGGGGGTGGGTTTGTTGTTTATGGACCCCTGCTCAAAAAAATCACTTTGGACCCGCCTAGTGTAGTGACTGTTTGTGACCAACAGGGGGCCCTCAAACCTTGGTGGGGGGGGGGGGGGTCGCACACACAAATGTGTGGTTTGAGCGGTGGTAAACACTGCCACTGGGAGTAGGAATACAACAAGACTGAGAGTTTGCATTTAGCAAGAACGCAGCAGATTATTTCTACCTAGTAAAGGGCTATTATCAAATATTGTGCAGTAAGGGGCTTCATTCTCTTAACAGTCAAACTAATGCATCACTAGATTAGGGCACAAAACTGGGAAGCAAACTAAACAGGTAGGAGACCATGACCACAGGGCTGAAAAACATCAAATAGTGATTCATTTACACTGGGGTTCAGTTACACTTGGTTCCTAATTATAGGACACAGCTGAAATAGTATTAAGGTTAAAATAATTAAACACAGGATTAAAAAAAACACGTTATTCTTTTAAAATCTTCAATTCTTCACATTTGTTTTTACAAATTATTGAAACTACTTTTTTAATGGCTGAAAGAACTGTAAACCTACCAAAGCAATCTGATATGTTTTTCTGTAGCCAAAAATTAAAATAAATCCATCTTTCTTGTAAAAGGTTTTTTTATTTCAGGACGGATGAAATCTGTCAGGACCTGCTTAAATTATTTGAAATAATTAAAAAACAAAAAAAAAGAAGCCTTGGTGGTCATTATATGTTGTATTAATTTTTATAAAATGTTATAAAATTTATAAAATGTTATCATAAACAACAAAGGGAGGTTCTGGAATGTTCAAGATTCATCTACACCTTCCTTCCTTTATATTCAGGAAAGGTTTGAGATGGAGTTCAAACCGGATCAAAACAGTCTGTTACCTTTCAGCACATCGGAAAGTTCCTATGTTGAAAGTACTTCAAAGTTAAGCGCACAGGCCAAGTCCGTGCAAAGACAGCTCAGAGGTCCACAGGACAGATGCAAGGAATAATTGTCAAACAGTAAAAACAATCTACTGCAAATGCCAGTGTTTGGTGAGAGTATGGTGTGGCGTGTGTAACAAACACCAATCCAATCAAATAACTGTAAACATCTTGAGTCCTATAAAACAGGAAAAGACACAATTTTCTCAATAATAGTTTATTTAGCCGACACAATCAGAGAAGATTCCCTGCTCTGCAGTTTAGCTGAGATCTCATGAAACCGTATGATGTGCCTGGCACTGACCTGCTCCTACAGATCGGTGAGGGAGGTGTCGTCAATCAATTAACTAATGATTATCCCCCCTGAGGGTGGTCTATCTAAGCAGTATGCTTCCAGTCCTAATTGCTGAGTCTTCAGCAGATCTCTGCCAACAGGATGTTATTTAGGGCAGTTTTGGTGAACCTTGCGGGTAAAAGTATTTCCCAATCCTTGTACTAGAATATTCTCAGTTCGTTTTTCCATTGGGTTTCTAGCCAACAGTATAACCCATTTAAAGAAGCCTAACTTTCATGCTAACTGCTTCATCCTTCTCATGTTTGAGTCTGGACCCACAGTCCTTGCAACAGAGATGTTAGACTCTCACCTGCTTTTTAACAGCTGTGCTTATCATTGAATATGAATTATTTGTAAATCACTCCAACATTCAAGGCTGATTTCCAGCTAGTGATTCTTTACAAGCTACTTGTGTAGAGGAATTCCATCAACAGTGCATTTTTTTTACTGAAAACACTGTTCTGGATTCACCCTGAGGTCAAATTAATCAAAAATTGCGGAATGCTTTTAAATTATACTGCAATGCTAAATAGGGGGGTTTGGATACTTTGCAGGAGTCTTTAATCCCACTAATGGACTGGCTCTCGGTTTAATAGGTGGCCTTGGCAGCCTTGGAGACACGCTTACTTCTCGCCTTGTTCTACCTCTGCTCACCGTCCCCGTGTCCTACCGCTGAATAGATACCGCTCCCTCAGAAGCAGCAAGACGATTCTTGCCCCTGTGCAGAATGTCCGTGGACACTTTTCTGAAATTTTAATCCAAGTTCAGAATCCTTGAGGGGGAGATCCACTGCCATTTTCTGGAAAACACCCCCCCCCTCCACATTTTAGAACAATTAAAGTATTGAGTGCAAAATATACAGGTAATACTTTCCTTTCTTCAGATGAAAAGTCTTTGATCTGTTTTTTTTTTCTTTTTGAAAAAAAACCTTGATCATTCTCTTAGCATGCTGTAGCAGCTCTTCAACAACGATGGACTGTTCTCGCCGTTTTGTTTTTGCCAATATCTGCCAGCTGGTTTCCAGTGTCAGAAAACAGCAAGCATCCCGTCTCTGCTTACCGGTGAAACAGCGGTTTTTAATCATGGTCGCATGTTTCGATCGCCTCCATGCTGCACCGGGGGAGTCCCATCGGATACTGATTGATGGAAACCTTCCCTTAAGCAGGGGACGCCGAAGTGGTTCAGTGCACAGTGAGGACACATGGTTTCAATAAAGCAGGAGCGCCCGCTTTTACGAGCGAGGGTGACCGGGCACAAGGCGTGTTTGTGTAGCCCCCATAAACGTCTCGTGCCTCGAGTTAAAGGACGGTAATGATTCATGGGATGATGGATTGTTGAAACACTTCAAATTGCATGTTTGAGGAAATTAAATTGCAACTTTTCTTCAGTTACAGCTGGGGTGGGAGAACGAGAAACAAAAGACTTTGAGTCTTTTTTTTTTGGTTGGGTTCAGAATTTAGGATCAGAGAAAACTGGTACAAATTACTTAAGGTTTCAAAGAGCCAATCAAATTGTTCCAAAGTGTCAGGTGTGCAAATGGGTTGTTGATTATACTAATTATATACATATACATACCCACACACACACTTGCAGGTAGGCCTACAAAGGCCAATATACATACAGTACAGAAAGCAAGAGATTAGATAGCTGGATCAGCAGTTGCTTGTATCTGATTAAATTATTTATTTTCTTCAGCAACAAACCTGAATTTATCAATTAAACATAAAACACAATAGCAATATTACGATTAACACATCGTCAGGCGTTAACATAGCATCGCGTTTATCTTGCTCAAGGTTTACATGCTTCACAGATGGGACTCTGGGTTTTTGTGTGAGAAATGAGATAGAAAACACACTCCTTATTCTGGTTAATTAGTGTCAGGTAACCATCACTTGCAAGGTCTGCTAGGTTAATTACTTTAAACATGACTTTTCCTTGACCTAATTTTCGCGGAAGAGTAATTGGAGAAGCTGAGGTTAAAATAAACAGGCCGTCACTGTACCACCGTTGTGCATTGTTCACACGTCGAGCTGCGACAGCGAAAAAATAGTATCAAATTTTAACTAGTTAAAGGGAAAAGTTCACGTCACACTTTGCTTTTAATCGTTATAGTACATTGTTATTTTATATCAAGTGCAATTCAGAAATATTATCATTTTCCGCCCAAGTTTTGTTCATAAGAATGAAACTTTTCCAAGCAAACGTTCAAATGTCTCTGACCGGTAAATGTTTTATTTCTTGCCAAACGGAGTTGGCATATAAAGTAAATGATTCGTTTAGCGGATCGAGCGGAAGCGCTGTTGTTTATGCACGTTTAGCGTCTGCCGTTGATGGCGCCCTTTCTAGCGGGTCCAGCCGATGAACGTTTGAAGTGGTTACCGATGGGAAAACATTACATAGGTATTCTTCATTTAAAGTATAGCGGCTTAACTGTATCTTAAAATAGTACAATGAAACTGTCAACACTGATTGCTAAGAGCGATTTCCCCTGGAACAGCTACTGTCAGCTCCATTGAAAAGGTGCAAAGAAAACAACTATAACAATACGCCACTGTGAATCTCGGTAAGTTAGTGTCCCGTGAATGCATCAAATTATTGGTAAGAAATGCAGGTAAATGCATATATTTACACTTTTCAGTTAGCCTACATAATAGGTTTTTGGTTTAGATTATCTGTGGCAATGGAGGTGGTGTAAATTGCCTGTATTTTTAGTTTAGTATAGTTTATATTTACAAGAAACACCTAAAATTTATTCATGATGAAGGGATTTCCTCTTATATGAAAAACACACTGAACACTTATAATAGTTAATTTCTTTGAAACGGTAATTGCTTACAATAAAGTACTTTAAAGTAACACTCTTTAAACTATACTTAGATTCTAAATAATTGAATTTCAAAAATAAAAACACAATCAATGTAGTTATGTCCCTGCTCTGTCATATTCCATTGTGCAGGACACCTCTGTAGGTGTGACCAACCACCAGCCGCACCTACATCACTTCTTCTTTCAAATGACCAATCACTGTATGACTGCTGATCACAGTTTCCTGTATGTGGCCGCCTGAGGATATGCCTGATAAGTCGAACTTTCATTTACAGAGACAGTAAAAATCAGTATGACTGTTTTTAATGACCCTGATCCCCCCACAGGGGAAGACAAGTTCCTAACATGCATTGCCTCTGTGACTGTTGATGACGTTCTGCTGAATAGCTTAGATTCCTTGTAAATTACTGAAGTGGGGGTTAAGGCAGGCCAGAGAAGCCGTACTGTGAGAAAAGTCGGCACCATGTGTGCGGAACCAAGAGAGAAACTGTCCACAGACAAGCCGTACATAATTGGATTAGTTCTGACTCCTGATTCCCTGGATCAGCGAAGCTGGCTTGTCCTTTAAACCGATCAAATGTGAATTAAAACAAAAAAGATGAAGAGTATTTCAATACAAGTCTTAGACATCCCAGACACGTACGATGCTACTAGAAGTCCAGGTACTTAAAGCCGCAGTGAAACTGAAGGTTCAAAGAGCTTTTATAACAATTCAAAAACTATTCTTGAAACCCCTTTGAACTAAGGATTTGTTTTAGGTATACAAAAACAAGACAGACGAAAGTACAGGCCATACAACAAAATAGTAAAGTAATAAATAAAACGGTGGTGTGTGCAAGGTAACAGAGCACAGCTACAGAGGCTTTTTAGCGATATAGCTAAGAGGTGATCTAAGGGACAGGGCTTTATCTCAACGTGTTCGGTCGTGTTCCAGCTAATCTCCAGTCACAGATTTGTACAAGTTACCCGCGGCTCACTTCCAACAACAACTGCGGAAAACCTCTAATTATTGCTGACACTGGCCTCTTCGAAGGTGTGCGGCTTTCCCGTCGGACGGCCTGTGACTGACATGTCACCTCGGTCCTGGGATCAACGTTCGCCTCGCACCCGGGATAAAGGCATGACCTGCGTGCCTACCCCTGCGTGTGACCTGCACCCGGCGCTGACTAGCTTTCAAAGGATAGATGCCCTGCAGATGTAAGAGAAACAAACCAATTATTTCATGTAAGTCATTTTTCCTCACAGCTGCAGGGCCAAAATGCTACATGGACATATGTGGCCTTTGTAGTAACATCTGTTAATCAGTGTCAGTTGGAATGCAGGAGTAAATTACAGTGTTGTTCCGGCTTAGCTGGGCTGGCTGACGGTTTGCATGGTGAGGTCAAGGTACCGCTATTAAAAGCGATTAAAGTTCCAGCATCTTAAAAGCAGGGTATATGGTTTCCCTAGTGATTGACGTGCCGCGGCTACAGATTTCGTGCGGGCTGACATCTCACCCAGCCTTAAGACAAATACTCTAAAGAGGAAATGTCCCTGAAAAAGAAAACAGAAGCAAACTAAAATGTGTAATTTGCTATGAAAAATTGACATCTTAATCCACCTGTTAATTTTCCAGCTTTCCTGCAAAGTCTATACATAAGGAAATGCTTGTCTCCATTACCTTTAACCTGAAACCGTGAAATTCATTAAGAATAATGGTCTTATATTATGATGTAATGACTGCAACACGTACCTTCAATATACGATTTCTTGTGCACCATTGCTGAATACATTACATCATCTCTCTCATCATAATCTTTTTTTTTTTTGGGAATAAAGGGGAAATCTTGCTTTATTATCTGTGTTTAAATATTCTGTTCAACGTAGTTTCTCTCATGGAACCCAGACCCACAAAAACAACGGCGGTACGTATGTAATTACAGTCAACCGATTCGCAATTGCTGAGAAATGACAAAAAACTTACACTGTTAATTGTGACGAGGCGCAGAGGTCATCTCTTGTCAACGCTTTCGGCATTTATAGAGAATCGCTGCATTCATTCCTCATCTATAATACGAAACTTGAGTAGGCCTATAATATTATTGTAATACATACAAAAAAAACTTTCCCTTTATTGTGGTTGTTCTCTCAAGGATGACCTACCTACCTCCCGTCTCAAACACCAGTTTTATTGCGCTACATAAACAAACCTTTTGTTTACAGGGATGTTAAGTTGATATGTTTAGTGCGGTTTATGTTTCAGATAAGACACAAAAAAGGTCTGAAATTGACCTTGTAACAGAAGAGGAATAATATCACTTTTGAGCATTTTCAGGGGTGGGTATCGCATGTTCTCTTTATGGCTTAAATAAATTAATTTATGAAATCACTGGTGAAAGCCATTTGGGTCTGACATTTAATCTCCCAAATCCCTCTGCACTTATTGTTCATTGTTAATTTCTCTGTATTGCATTTCCTGCCTCAGTGCGACGCTCTAAACAAGTTGCTCGGTGTTCTTCCGCTTCTTAGAAGTGGCACGAAAATAAAGTACCTGCTTCAGAGAGACCAGAAGGAAGGATGAGCAAACTTTGGACTTAAATGGTATCAGGGTATATATATGGGTCGATTATGATGATGTGCCAAATGTTTTGGCGGCTGGGCCTTGAACGTAATCGAATTGGCTCGATATTTTGGTTTGGGACTTCAAATAAAGTGCACCGTCACCCCACTGTGGTGAGGGAAAGTCCACGTGGAATGAGCAAGGCAGGACATGTTAGCGCCCAGCGCCATTAGAGAACTGTTACCATTCAGCGACAGGTTTCGGAACTTCCTGTTTACGAGCAAAGTTCGGCTCCCGTAGTTATAAGAGGTGCCCCTCTTCGCGAACCTGCTATTTACGTAAGCAACAGATATAATGATGGCCTGGCGTGAATCTAAAACGGGCAGTGGGGAGGAAGAGGCGGCTGGTACTGTCAGGCCAGATAAACACAAACAGCTAATCAACGGACGGAAACGGAGCCGCCTCTTCGACTGGCTGCATGGGCATCCTGATTCTCTGGATCATTCCTTTTCGGGGTATCGATATGTGTGTGGTGGAAGAGTGACCGATTTGTAATGGGAGAGGTATGTCGCATAATGTGGAATGGGGGGGGGGGGTGCGCAGTGGGGCTGAGGGTGTTTCTGAAACGCAGGCTTTAATCTGCGTGTAAACGCAACTATGCCATAAACCACAATGCTGCTCACAATCAACTCAGGCGGGTGCCACAAGTTTTAAGAATACAGTGAGAAACACTTTAGAATTTAGAAGTGCAGATTTTTATCTTTGGACACTAATATTCAGCGTAAGATCCGCTGCAGAGATCTCAAATGTGAACATGACCCAAAAACTAAGGATTAAAATAATAAAATAATAATAATAAAAAAACTTTCTAATAAAGACAAATGGTCCTGTACTGGATGCATGTAAATCTTGTAGTATCAACCAAACTCATACCTAAACCTGAAAACTGGTTAAAAGGCTTGGTTAATCTTGTCACATAAATCCCATCTTGCAGCACGACCCCCAAGTTGTTTGACACTGGTGTCCTGAAATGTCCCAAAATGTCCCGAAGGTGAATTCTGATCCTTCAATGAGCTCTCTGAACAGAAAGATTAGGTTACAGGTCAGAGACCTGTCTTTCCCAGCTTACCTTATATACAGTGTAAACATATACGGTCCAGCAGACGGTGAAATGCGCCCAGAAGACTAAAACGCATCGCTGAGGTGAATCAGCGTTAATGATCTGAATAGAAACTGTCCTGTCCTGTCTAAGGTAAGAAACAGAATTATCCCTTCTGAAATATATCAGATTACAAGACGCAAAACACACAGACAGACCATAATAGACTTCACCTTAAATTCTGTCCAGGTACCATAATTTATCTGAAATAGTGACCAGCCTCTTAAATTTTGGCCCCGTATACTTTGTTTAATTATAAAAATTGTTCCCTTACTTTAACAGCAGATTAAGTTGCTTTTGTGTTAAATATAAACGCAACAATCACTCAGCACAGTGTCTCGAAATTCTGGCATAATATTCATATAAAGTTCATATTCTCCTTCATTTCTGACAAAAGATGATGCTTCTGTTTACTTCGTTATACTATGGTAAGTTACATTGACCTTTTCTAACTAATGGTGTCCACAATGTTTTGAAGAAAGTTTCTAAACACTGGTGTTCAACCAAGAATAGGACATGCACCTCACCTCACCTAACCTCATGTCAGATCTCATGTTAGCTGTAGAAGAGTCTCTATCACTTCCTATTTCAGTCATTTTTATGTCCTACAGAGACAGGGCAGGAAAACACCATCAGTTCCCTTCTGCTTTGATGACGGCATTGCAGGCTCTTGGCATTCTTCCAACCAGCTTCCAGA
Organism: Mormyrops boulengeri; assembly: GCA_026781065.1. Taxonomy (NCBI): domain Eukaryota; kingdom Metazoa; phylum Chordata; class Actinopteri; order Osteoglossiformes; family Mormyridae; genus Mormyrops; species Mormyrops boulengeri. The sequence continues at coordinate 2,594,586 of JAODLD010000091.1, forward strand.
TGTAGCCCCCTGGAATGCTTCTCCAACTGTCCTGAAGGAGTTTCCCCAAGTTCTGGATACAAGTTGGGTACCTTGCTCTTACTCTTCAATCCAACTGATCCCAAACCAACTCTATAGGGTTTAGGTCATGGGATTGTGGGGGGCCAGGTCAGCTGTCACAGCACTCCATCTCTTTCTTTATTCACAAGGTAATACTTACTACATAACTTCAAGGTGTGCTCAGTGTCATTACCTGGTCGAAACACCAATGATTTCCACTAGGTGTGTCCAGACTTTTGACTGATACTGGTATATTTCTTCATTAATGTAAAACCTTTTCAACTAAAATGTCAACCTGTCCCTAACCCTGTCCAGGTTATCCGATACACAGATCTTCTTGAAAATAATTTCAATCTTTGCAGCTGCATGTAAAACTAAACTCTTACTCCATTACCTTGACATCACAGCAAAAAGATCTGAAATGTTCAGCCAAAGAGTTAAATTTTCCACTATACAGCTCAGAAAGGTTGTGTTTAGACATAGTAGCTCATGGCCGATAAAAATAGCTGCACATTTAAACCTGCAATTCCAAAAGAAACAGGAAAGTAAATGCAAAACGCAGATACCCAAGAGCAGCTCTCTCTTAATAAGATTGCTTAGACAACTGAGCCTCCATTTAAATATCTCTGACTCGGAAGCAGGACTTCAAACAGCTGTGCGAACTTTAATAAACAAGCGTGCACATTTCTGTGGAAAACCTGAAGCCACATGCAAGTTGCTTTTATTAGCATCCAGGGCCCAGTTGTTCAAAAGTAATCGAATGTGATTTCGGATAACGGATTGGACTGAATCTTGAAAATCGGTTGTTCAAAGCGAAAGGAGGGATTCTGAAATCAGATCAGATCACCTAATCCAGTCTTGGTTTTAATCTGGATCAAACCTTCACTTTGTGTTGTTCAAAAGTTTTTGTTTGAATTGGGATAGATTTGATCCAAAAAAATCAGAATAATCCTGATCCCAAACACAAGGGTGGATTCAGTGCGGATTTCTGGCACAAAATTAAATAAAACTTGAAAATTGATCACAAAAGCAATGTTTCTAATGATATATGCATTTATTTATATTTTGTACAATCGCTGAACTAGGACAGTGGCAGTGAAAATAAAGTAAGAAATAAGACATGAAGCCTTTCGGTATAGTCAAGGGGATAAAAAAAAAAAAAAAAACTAAAAAATCCCTGTTAGATATCTGTACTCAAACAAAATCTCAAAGCTCAAAATAAAAAGCTCTACTGTCCATTGTATTTTAATGAAAATGACAATAATTATTCATTTCATCAGTAAGAAGTAATGTCTTACAATTGCATCCCTGACTGCAAGTCCGGTCTGTCCCTCATTTGGAGAGAACATTAGAGGTTGCTCTTGTTTATTGTGGTGTTTTCTGTTTGTTCAAATTAAAACAAATTATTTGTGGCCACTGCCATTTTACGTCTACCTGTTGTTTTTTTTTCATAGCCAGTAGGCTACACTGTGGATTCCATTTAAAGCACTAGTAAACTGGATTTGGTAATCCTGAAAATTCTGTAT
>JAODLD010000091.1:2601815-2622322 GCA_026781065.1 Mormyrops boulengeri
GTCTATCACCCCCCCCCCCACACACCCACACACATACCCGCACACACGTGTCTCTTTTTCAGCTCAAAAAAAGCTGACTTGGTCTGCTTGAAGCAAAGATCTTGTAGCCAGTGCCCCCCAGGATGTTTAGGCTTGGGACCCCTGGCGTAGGGTCTGTCATTGATCCGGCACCCCAGACAAATTTTCCAGGATTAAGGACCTTGATCAAGGGCCCAACGTTGACAAGATCACTCTTGGGTCCATGAGCAAGGCCTGCATCTACATATGGCACGGATACAGCGGCCTGAATGATGGAATTAACTTGCACGTCTGCCGAAAATCAACATTAACAACTGCCGCCTCGTTTTCTTACAGTCAACACCCGAAATTAGCTCTATCACCAGCACAACTGTAGAGGGGCTGAATGAGGTCAGCCCACGAACAGGCTTCTCTTCCTCGACACGCCGTGTTTACCTCCCCCCCCCCTGCTTTCTGGGTTATGTGCTAAGCGGCACCTGCTCGTCTTCAATCTAAACCAAAGAATCGCATCAGCATGTTCAGCGACTTTCACATTATTCTCCTACCTTCACAGTAAAGGCTGTACGGTGCCAGACGGGCCTCACAGTACAAAAAAATCATGCACCATGTCCTCGGATAATGAGGTAAAGGGCCCAGTAATTAATGATGTAATGATGTAATAATGAATACAATAATGATCTATTCTGCGAAAATGCAGTACATCCTTTTCCATTAATGTGCAAAACATTATGTGTTTTGTTTTGCTAATCTCTAAATCTAAATTAGTGCAGCAACACTCTACAGGAGGTGGGCTACGGTACGCATGGATGGGATGGCTGACGACATGTTTGACTAACGCCTTTCATCACCTCTGCTATTCTGCCCTTTGTTACAGAGTGGAAAGACTGAAGACTCCTACCCCCACTCAGAATGATCAAATGAAAATGATTACATGCCACATCTGTCATCTGAACCCTGGTCTTTACTCACCAATTAAGCATGTGATCCACCTGTGATTGGACCACAAATTTGTCTCCACCTCCTGGCCACAAGCATGCGGCGAAGTGTGTTCCGGTTTAAATAAAATCTGTTCTGACATCGTCCAAAAAGATTCGGTTGTTGCAAAACAGTTCCCGCTACCCTACGATTACGATAAATTAATTTCCATTCCCGATAGCCTCCTGCTGAACCAAAATGAACTTCTCTTCAGAGAATTTAATTATACTCTGAGGCACAAATCTCAGTTTTCAAAAAAAAAAAAAAAAAATGAACTTGGCGGGGGCTATCGTAATTTCCTTGGTTATCTTTCAATTATAAGGCCTCCCCGGCACACAAAAAAAACCTTGTGTGCTTGTGTGGCTCATAGCTGATGCTGGCTAGTCCCTTAATCTTATGAACTGTCAGCACAAGAGACATGTCTTGAACAAATAAACCAATCACAGCTGACGGGGTCACATGGGGACAGGGAGATACCTGGGCCGGTTTAGCAAAAAGGGGGGTTTGTGTGGATCACAGGTGCAGTCGCCTGGTCTGGATAGCCATTGAATAACCCAGTCCTCAACAAGCAGCTTATATTTTCACTGTATCTGGGCATATGACAACGTGGACCAATCAATACTGTCTGGTTCACAGCCATTTGATATCAGCTGGCAGAATTGAGCTGCTCTTCTGAAAGGATACTCTTCGACTGCTCTTCCCTGAAGGAACAGCTGCTCTGTGAAAGCTTTTAGCAGACTTGTCCCCAGCGTGGACTTCCTAAATCCAATTAGATACACATTGCAGATCTGGGCTTTTTGAGCAACGCTCCTTGCACCGCATGGGTGATCCTTATCACGACAGCATCGGGTGACGTTGCCTTAAATGAAGGGCTTGGTCCTGGACCTCAGCATCTGCCTTGCAAACTGCGTCAGCGTGCCTGGTGCTAAACTTGAGGGAGGGAGAGTGAACGTGAACCTTTACGGAGTTAAATGGGGCTACATGAAATGCTGCCGCAGGGTCAAGAGTTCTTGAAATGGAAGAGGGAGAGAGTATGTAAAATTTATGCACTGGGTGAATCAGAGAGCCAGTCAAGGAAAAGTAAATAAATACAAAGAGCAGTAAGTGCCAAGGCAAGTTATCCAAGCCAAAAACGGTGAGTTAAGGCATGGTAAGGGTATGCTATTACAGATTACACGTATAAAAGTGTTACAAGGCTTAATAATCAACAAATAAAACAATGTTCACCATGTACTGAGGCACTGCCGTTTCTTTCTCAAGTTGCAATTTTTGAGACAAGTTTAACCTTTTATTAAACATTAAACACAACTACTAGGCCCTTTTGAGATATTAATGCTAAATATGAATTAATCATTAGCTAATCGATGTTTTAAGGCCATAAGCAAGTGAGACTTTCTCACACAATCGCACGCGAACAGAAGAATTAGTGAGTGGCGCCCTAAAACGGGAATGTGCGAATTGTTTGAAAGGCAACATTAATAAAACATCGCTTTATTTACTTGAAAATGCTTAAATCGCCAGGCCCTCAATTTAAACCTAAGTTGGTATTTGACCAATCGAGTGAAACAAAGTATAAATCAGAGAGGGTTCAGAAGGTACGCAAATCACACAGCCCGCGGCTCTCCGCCCGCATGAAAAGGCTCCTTTAATAGTTACACCGAAACCAGATCTCAAGAGATATGGAAAGTGAGTTTTTTCCCGGCACTATAGCTCACTTGAGGTACACTTTAAAAGTTAAAAAGTCATTACGTTTCCTGCGCTGGTTTATCCAGCGTGCGCCGAACAAAAGGTGTTCATTCATTTCGATTGACCACAGGGGAAATGTCCGTCAGGAAGAAAAGCACTGCGCTTTAAACCCTTTAAAGTAAACGAGCAGATGAAGGGGGGGGGGGAGCGGCGTTTGAAGCAGCCGAGGTTAGTGTTACACACTTCTGACGGGGGGAGGCCCGCATGCCGGCTTACCGCTCAGCCCTTTCAAGCCGGAGTGTTGAAACGTGTTGCCGACACTTGATTCAGCCCCCGATCCATGACGCTGAGCAGACGACACAAGGAGCAACAACAATAACAGGATCATTTGGATGACGGTAAACTGCGAGACCTATGGATGGGACTTCAGAGCCGGGCGTCTCAGGACGTGTTTTGTCACCATTCACAAGCTGTGCTGGGTGCGAGAGCTGATATCCCGATTTAAAAGCATCGGCGCACGAACTGGTATCCACATAATCGGATCAAAAAGTCCCCTTCACGTCGGTAAAAGGAAGCAAAATATCTTTACATGCTAGGCTATTTGATGCGCCCACAGACCCTCCAGAACAGTTGAATCGCTGCACGCCGACGCGTGTCCGTGGGACGCAAACAAAGCACCTGCTTACTTTGTTAAAATTCCGGCAAAAGTTTTAATGTTCATCAAGCAAGTCTGAAGACTGTGCACTGTCCGCATATGCCGGGTTTCCCTGAAGCGTGCAATTAACGTGATGAACTTTCTGCACTTTTATGATGGAGTATAATGGTCCATGTCCTTCGTTTTCAAGTCACTGCCACTTTTTTTTATCCTATCAGTCGTCCCCAAAGTACTCGATCGCGTCCATTATTCTTGCATTGCGAGCGGAGACGTGTACAGTGCTGCGGGTCCTTCGCTAAAAATCCCAACTTTTCCCGGACAATCCCGTTCAGACGGACTCCCGATACTGCGTGAAGTCTAATCCCATGTATTGAGAGGCAGTACTGAGGCGGCAGCGTCTGAAGCATGAGTGGACCCAGACTGCCAACTGGCGACACAACAGGTGCTGTACATAAAGTCAAACTTCCCAGTCAAGGGAACTCCCCCCCCCCAGCTCCCACAGGGACGCCCAAACTAAATAGTCGCTCCTTCTCCTTAATGTAACCGAAGACGCGCTCTTTCGTTACAAGCGTTAAATATATACGTGATAAAATTCAAGTTATTGTAAGCGCTTTACCAAAATTAAACATGTTATTCTCTTGTCAATATCCACACGGTATCCTGACATTTACAAACGTCGGTTTTCATGGGATAACTTCTCATGGGGACAAATTATGTTATGTTATGTGTTGATATGAAAAAGAGAGTCGTATGTAGGAATACCAATTCTATATGAAATGAATCCGAACAGCTGACTCAGAGGCAGACCTGCTGATGATTTTAATGAAGAAACACGTCGGATGCTTTCAGGATTCATAATCAGCATTTTACTGCTTTACTCCTTCGAGACATTCAGTTTTCACATTGTAAGTAATAAAATGGTAATTGTAACGTCCGATTCGGCATCTCTTTATAAAAATGTATGCAACACAGTGGAGGAAAACCCCTTAGTCTTATAATGGTAATCTTTCCAGTGTGCTAAAGTGCGTTCTTAGGTATAGATAATGATACATAACAAACAATAGGCCCAGACAAACACATAATTTATGCCATTTAGGCAGACTAAATAAGTATTCTCCTGAAAGCAAATTATGAATGGAACTGACTTATTGTAATTCTTTCATGGGTAGAGAATTGTTGGTCGCGACCATTTTTTTTTTTTTTTTTTTAAATCATTCAGTATGCTGCATTGGTGATGAGGTGACAAAGGCGTCTTAATGAGTTAATGTTGGGGCTTTGTGCCGACCGCTGCATCATCCCAGCTTCGTTAGGCTTTACTATTTTGTAGACATATTTTTGTAGACATTTTTGTGGCTCAGGGATGTTCCACAACATTTAGGGGGGAACGTGTTCAGGTCTGTAATTTAACCGCTGTACGTGGTACATTGGGTCAGTCTTGTGGCCTGACACCTTCGGGGTTGAAGGTCCATCGCCTGCCCCTGTGTCTGTGGACTCTGTATATTCTCCTTACTTTCATGGTGGATTCCTGCAACTACTCTGATTTCCTCCTGCAGTCCAAAAATGCTTCCATGCACTGGTGTCTCTAAATTGCTCATGCGTGTGGGTATGTCCCTTCTGCTGGTCTGACATCCCATCCCGGGTGTCCCCTGTGCTATACTGTCTCGGATTGGTTCCAGGCTCGCTGTTACCCTTTCTTGGGTAAGCGGTCTGACAAATGGATTAATGAGCTGTTATACTGGTGAACATATATGATAATATCTCAGCTTTCTGGCACTCGGGTCACTGGCCGGCGAGGGCTGCTCACATAGCTTATGGAAATGTTAGCGGAATGTGGCTTAAATCACGTGACACGGTGACCCCGCTGACAGAGGCGTGCCGCGCGTGCTTCGCGCGGCTGGTGCGCGGCCTGGCCGTCGACGCCTGCTGTCCAGTGGCGTCTGCTCAGGCACCTACCCCCCCTGGCCTCGTGACCTGACTGTCACCGCGTGAGTTTGTGTGTCCGCGGTGAATTAAGGCTGTAACTCGCCATATCGCCGCCTTGGAAAAAGATGTGGAGAAAAACCCCTTCAGTTAAGATGAATGAAGACAAAACACAAAGGGAACCGTTTCTTTAAATTAGCAGTAGAAAGATGCAATATCCACCATGTTGAAAGATTGACTTGGGCACCACGTGTTATGAGGATGGCTGATCTTAATGTCACAGAAGAGAGAGTAATCCTTCCCTCCTGTTCCCAATTTGTGTCATAGGGTATGACCGCATGAAATGCTTTTCATGTGCATATTGTTATTTTTTGTCCATGAACAGAATCTTCTAAGAGTTTATATTCCCTTAAACTACCTTCTTTCTCATAAAGGGGGGGGGGGGGGGTGCTTACCGATTTTGATTGCAGTTCTTCATCCATGATGCAATACCTGGGCAGTCTACCTCAGAGTGTGTATCATAGCCAAGGCGCTAGACAGGATGTTGGGAAACCGCGGGAGATCAAACCGTGCATTTAATGTTAAAGTGAGTGAATATGAGCATTTAGCGCGACTTATCAGTGGATTGTCAAACCGGCATCTGGTGCAAGGTCCCGTTCTTTTGTCTGGCTGAAGGTGTCAGGTTGCATTTTGTGCCGGGAAAGAGCAGATGTCTGCACTCTGGTGCAGAAACGTTTTCTTTCTATTCCCTCTTTATTTTCCCTCAAGGTTTTGTCTGAATAGCTTTAGTATTTTGTCTCCCTGGCCTCCTCTGGTTCCCCACACGGCCCGGCGGTATTTGTGAATCACCTCGTCTCTGATTTGTATGAAAATGAATAAATATGCCGATAAAGCCAGGCTCTATGCTCTATGGCGGCTTTTTAGAAGCTCTGTGGGGGATTGTCGTAATGATATCTGAGGGAGGCATACAGCCATGATTCATGGCGCCGTGTATTCTCGCAATTCAAGGTTCCAAAACGGTAAACTTTTGCTTACGAGCTAGAGACACCTGGTGGTCTCTTCAACCAGTTCTGACTTTACCAAAAGAGGGCAACTTACAAGGGTAAGAATAGCCCTTAATTAACTGTTAGCGTAATGTTAGCCATTTAGCTAATGCTATTTGCACAAGTACTTGTTTTTTCCCCATTGTTGCAGCTGGCTGAGCCAGCACTCATAATGCGTAGGGGACGCTCGTAACATTTGTACAATGTGTTGGATGCGAGTTATCTCCAGCTGTATACACTGGAACCGCGAGCTCTGCCAGTTGCTTCCAGATTAGCGTGCTGAGAGAGCAAGAAGCATCGTGGCATCTATGATAGCCGGAGGCTTGCGGTCGCAGAAGCTTAATAAATGCACACGTGTCTTTCGTTCTCTCTGAGAGATTTGGTCGGCAGATGCACAGGAGAGACACAACTGTTTGTGTCTTAAAAGATCTTTTCGGTTTTTTTCGAACTATAGGCAGTTTATTTACCTTTAGGAAAGCCAACTTAGAATATTATCGAGATAATACCATAAGACATGCCTCCTTGGTTTCAGTTATGGGCCATATTTATCGTAATTCAACACATGTGTGTCACTCCGCATGTCAAACCTTTCTGATTACCTCCAGGATGATAACTAGATACCACCCATCAAAGCAAGGGAATAGCTATGCACTAATGCGTCACGTGCAAGGGCTGTCCATTCAACACGAGCGAGCCTGTCGTGTTTACAGTCTTCATGGATTTTCTAGTAATCCCTGTGTGTCAGAGGAGCACATGTGATTTGCATTAGCCTCACATGCATACAGAGATAGCTGTTGCATTTCTCACTAGTGCCTGCTATGTTTTTTATATTTTATTTTTATTTTTTTTTGCATAGATATTTAAACCAATATGTTTTAAATTAACCAAACAGACTGGCTTTCAATAATACAATCATCTCATATAGTTCGGTGGCCATTGAAGAGAATTTCATCAAAACAGTGAGATTTTGATTAATGAAGGGTTTGCTGGAGGCATTCTCTATGTATGCAATCAAAACATTGTTTTTTTATGATTATTCTGAACATCACAGGTCTGTTGTGAAGCAGAACGATTCATTCCTTTATTCCAGAGTAATATAAGTTTCAGCAGTTACTATTTCAGAAATCTAAAAAGATGTGTTTAATCAAATTTACTGGCTATACTAATCAGTATAATGTGCAATTTGTATTTTACAGCCAAAAAGGTAATGTTTCAGAGCACGGTATATCTCTTGTACTCTTCCCGGAAAGTCTCAGCTGGAGAATGCAAGAAGAGACCAGCATTTCAGCATTGCTCTCTGCAAATAAAAGCTGTATTGCTTTGCTTTGGATCTACCTTTTCATGTCCGTTTACCGTGGTAATGTAAATCTCACAAAGCTCAGGCCTCATATCCAGAATGCATTCACTTTCATTAAAACACTCTGTGACTGTGTTTGACAAAAGACATCTCTTGTTAAGCCACATCTGAGCAATCAGAAAGATTGCTTGCGTACGTTAATGTGCTTTTAAGCTCCGTGTTTGTATTTCCTTGCTCCGGTTTCTGCTGCTTTTGCCTGAATGCTTATGTGACATTAAGATCAGCCTTTCGGCTCTCTGGTGTACATCCTTCCATTCTGTTCCCTTCTGTCACACTGACCCTGAAGTGTAACAGTGAACATTTTGTCTGAATAAGCTTTCAGAATTGCAGTAACTATATGGACAACATTACTATGTGTGAAAGCAGTCTTGCTAAGGCTAAGTTCACACACTTTGTTTCCCTCTTTGAAATAGTTCTTCTTATAGCGTCTTTTGTGCTGATATGGTAAAAGGGCCTCATGCAATGCAACCATAACAACTAGCCAGTCAATTTTGTCCTGTTTCCAATCATACAGGTTAGCCAGCTAATGTTTCAGGTTAAGATGCAAATCTGAAGAAAAATACAAGAATCTCTGGAGGTTTTTCCTATGATAGACAGAGAAACTCTTCTGCAGAAAGACTCAAGGTTCTCAAAACTCAAGGATGTCTGTCAAGTAAATACACATTTAATGAAGATTTTATGTTGAATTAACTCTTATGCATATATATTATTTTAGCTTTATTATGTTGTGGCTATCAGCTATCAGCTATATATATCAACTATATATGCGTGACGTCGATGATAATTAATGAGAGGATCACACGTGCGCAGAAAGATGCTGGCGCTGCGCAATCTTCGCGCGGTAGCTGTGACTCCACATCTTGGAGCGGTGCTGATGCGGCGATTTTGCGGCGTTGCGGTTCCTGCGCATGCGCCGGAGGAGGTGCAGGGACTCATGCTCCATCTTGGTCATCCCGAAGGCCGGCCGAGATATAATACGGACGGGAGGGGAGGGGGCATATGGAATAGAAAGGGACCGACTGATAGATGGTAATATGGTCCATCGGAAGTTAAAACTCTAATTTCCCGTTTTGTGATTGTCATACATAGCTGCGTAAGGAAACAGGAAGCGCTCGATTACTTTTGATGGTGAGCTCCTGTCCGGGCAATTGGTTGTATTGCATCCTTTGCCATTAATTTTGCAGAGCAAGATCGTCTGGAGATCATCGCAATACCTTGGTAAGTAATATAAGTTATTAGCGCTCTGTAGAGTTCATTACCCCATAGGTGGTGTGCCGCATTATGTATGTCTACATAATAATACAGCATCGGCTGTAGCTGCGTTTTTCGCATGTGTTAAATTGGATTTTCAGTCCTCTTCTCTCCATTATCGGTATGTGAAATAGTGTTGACCAACGTTAAGTTCTAACGTCCATAGGTATAGCGGTTCATGAGTCTGCTGGTCATAAACAGGAAATGCATACCGGAGTTTACTCAATGCTTCACTTACACCACGAGGTTCACCTTGTTTCTACCAAAACCATTAGTTGCAAAGCAAATGCCTTAATTTACTAGCATACAGTTAAACGACAAACAAGGGGCAGAATCTATCAATGGCAATACGAAGTAGAAGTTTAAAAATCTATTAATCTTTTCTTATCGATTTACTTCTGAAATACTGCTACATTGGGCATTACTTGTTACACATGCAGGAACTTAAAAAGGCTATCCAAAAATACTGTTGAACACCCCATAAGCTATTGCAATGGGAGTAAAATGTATATAAAATGTATATGTAAAAGTAGGTGATAGTCTAATAAAAATCGTTATAGATTGTATTTATGGTAGTTGTCCATTTTTGGGCTTCAAATAAATTTTGCCTCGTTGAGACATATGACTTTGCATCGTGGTTTTCTTGGTTTACCAAGACACCGTGATTCGATGCATAGGACACCCATGTGGCACTAATCTCGAGCCGCGAAAGGTAGTTTTTAAAGGGCCGATGTGTAATCGCATGTATCTCTGGGATGTGCTTGCAGCGCTTGGGTATCTACATAATGTGTAACGAGGGTGCCAACCATGAAATGCACTTAATTGCACCTAATTTTGCATACCAGGGTTAGGGGGGAGAGGCCGCGTACGTAGGTGATGGTTAATGTGTGACTGAATGTCATATCAATTGTGTGTGTGTGTTTTTTTTTTACCAGGTCTATACAATGTAACAACTTGTTTGTGAGAAAACCTGTAACTCAGGAAGTGTGACAGCTTTTAGGATATGAAGGGGGAAATAACAGCAGAGGTGTTGCAGAAAACAAAATAAATTGATATAATTATTTCGTTTACTTGTAGAATCCAAAAATAACCACATGTGAAAGATCATGCATGTGTCGTTACAGGGTTTGAAAAATCAGGACAAAAAGTGGTCGCTGAACATCCTCGAGTAAACCATAAATTAACTGTATAAGACATTTCAGTGTCTAAAATGGTATCTTGTGACTTCACTGCAAACTTTGGCTTGATGGACTCAAGCCTATGCTTTTGGCCCTATCTTGGGGTATGACAACTAAATTTTAATTGTCCTCTGGGTCAGGTGGGAAAATGCCATATTTCAGCTAATTTAAAGTAATAAAGTCCTGCCATTCAGAATGCATGAAGGTTGGAAAGTATATGTGAGGAATAACAGGCAAAAGACGTGTTCAGTAGCTGCTATTGTAAAACATGATCTGTTCCACTGAGGAGATAGAAGGGTGGATTCTGGCTGGATGCTATCAGATGAAGAGCATCTAAGACTTGTAGGAGATGCAGGTGACACATAAATGCATGAAACACCCCGAAAACATGGGGAAGGATCTCAGATGATCCCGTAACAGGTAGCTTGAAAGGTTCTAGAAGACATGCAGCGCAATGAGTCGTTTGTTAAGGAAAGCGAACCAACGGTAGTGTGTTGGAAGAGTTTGAAGGCAAATGTTCTTGGAAGTATATTATTAATGTGTATTAGGGGACTTGAGTCTGAGTTTTAGGAGTTTAAGGCCGTCTGTTCTTCTAGAAATCATCAAACTGTGGTAGGAACTACTGTAATAAAAGATGGTGGTTAGATATGGAAAAGTGAACGTTTGGGGTGAAGTCAAGCCGGGCGTAGTCTGACATGCTGCAGTAAAACATGTCGGAGCAGCTGGCGGGTGAGATTCCACGGCGGCGTAGTTGTGACGTCTGTGCCTCTGTTTTGATAGCTTTTCGGAGAGAATGCGGCCTGAGATGTGGCTGGTGAGATTGGGACTCCTGCTGCTGGTCTGCTCTCTGTGGGTGGCGGTGGGTTCCGCCAAGGAGAAAACCGCCAAGAAGGGGAAGAAGGGGAAGCAGGTGATCTGTCCCTCGTAAGTGTGCGGAAGGCGGGCGGAGAGCCACGCCTTGGTGGCGCTCAAGTGCACGGAGAGCTGGGTTTCACAGAAATGTTAAATCCTTTTTATAATCCTTCATGCCCTCCTACAACATTGCTGTTTTTATGATGGGTTCAGGATTGTTATTAAAGGCAAAAATACAAAGGATATCAATAGACACCATACACAATTGGTCTTAGTACGATATGTCTTTGATATGCAAAGTGTGTCGTGTTTTCTCAGACTTAGCAATTTAAATATGTAAATGTTTATTGCCATGTTTTTCTGGTGTTCCATATATTATTATGGCAGAGTGGTAACTCTGAGGCTAGGGCTCTGTGTCAGCAACCGGAAGGTTGCTGGTTCGAATCCCGGGAATGCCAGAAGTGATCCTACTCCGTTGGGCCCTTGAGCAAGGCCCTTAACCTGCAATTGCTTCGTCCTGGGTATGACGTTAATCTACATCCGGCCCCTGCATGCAGGTCCTCCAACTTACAGGGAAAAAATTGGGGGTTGATGGCAGGATTGGCACTCCAGCCACCGGGAAAAACTCACACTGGTTCTTTCGTACTAGTGTGGTGCTGAGGTATCACCCGCCGCATGGCTGCTCTCAGGTTCTCATCCCTGAGGTGGTTCATCGTGTGCTGGGTGCAGCAACGCTCTGTATCAGTTCCTGCTCCTTACCTCTCTCGTATATTATTAATATTCTTCTTTAGTTGACGACTGGATAAGGCCATTTTTCTTTCCTTTATGTGGCTTAACTGAAAAAAGGCCACAAACTCTAACATTTAACTGTGGCGAAAGTTAGATTGCTCATTCTTTAGAAGGCGAATTAGCATATATTTCATTGTAATCGTACCTGTCCCTTATGTCCAGAATAGCTTGACTGAGAGAGTTTTCTTTAATGTTTCATTTTCATAGACAACTATCAGCAGAGGACATTGCCAGAGTTCCAGGAAATTCCACGAGCAACATCTTAAACCGCTTACTGGTTACTTACGATCCCAGATTTCGGCCCAACTTTCAAGGTATGGAGGACCTTGAGCTCACAAATGCAAAATATAATTAATGTTTGGCTTCTAAAATGCCTTCTGTTCTAGCCTGGGATGTCGATGCTGGAGCGCAGTGCTGTGGAAAGCAAGCTGTGTGCTGCTGTGTGTGTTTTTTTTTTCCTGGCAGAGTGATGCTCTTTCACTGTTTAATAAGACAGAGCCGGCATGTGCCGCCCAATCAAAAGCATTTAGAAAAGTCACCTGTGAGACAGATTTGGCTCAAATGATTTTCTGTAGGACTCTGTGGAGGTGAAGATTGCTACACAAGAAGGGGATTTTCAACAACAAAGGGATATTCGAGAAAGTCTGTTCAGTGCTTCCTGTCTTTTTAAATATAATACTTAAATGATTTAAAAGGATTGTCTCCAACTGGCATTGGGTTCAGGGCGTCCCCTGCCTTGTGTCCTAAGCTGCCTGGCAAGGGCTCTAGCCTTCATCATAACTCAGTTCAGGATGGATTTGGAAGATGGAAGGATTTTCAACTGGCATCCCATCCAGGCTTGCCCCCTGCCTTGGGACTTGTGCTGACTAAGATGGGCTGTAGGCTCTGTTTGACCCTGAACTATATCAGAAGTTGAATGCATGGATGCATGGATGCATGGATGGATGGATGGATGGATAAATAAATCAATTTTAGCTTTGTTTAATCTCTTCAAGTGCCTCTTGCTTTCAACGCAATAACATGCATTTGATATTCACAGGTATCCCAGTGGAGGATAAAGTTAACATCTTCATAAACAGCTTTGGCTCCATCCAGGAGACGACCATGGTAAGAACAAGATGCACAGTACTGAATCTCGCTGGCTTTTATCTATGTCTTAATAAGTATTAGTTGAGCAATTGCACCATCACTGCGTTAAGGCAGTGTTTCCCAGTCCGGTCCTCGGGGATCCACAGACGGTCCACGTTTTTGCAGGAGCTGGGAGGGAGCGAAAATGTGGACTGTCTGGCAGGGATCTGGAAGGGAGCAAAATCAAGGACCGTTGGGTAGCTCCGTGTTAAGGAGATATAGTATTACGTGCCGACAGAGGTGGAAATATCAGGTCTAGAAAGTAAAAATCCAGACCAAGATTTTGTTTCAACCAATCGACGTTTGGCTGAAAGAAAATCTTGGTCTGGATTTTTACTTTCTGTATCTAAACTTTTCACAGAATTTGTATCCCTTTTCCTATGTTTTCAACAGTGAAGAAATCAGTCCATGTTTTTCCCCCATGGATTCAAGGCAAAAGACTTCAGTGTGACACATTTTTTATGGAGCGGAAATGGAGGCACCGTTAGAGTAAATGTCCTGATATATTCATATCATGCCTCGATCCTGTTTTGTGGGGACAGACCCAAGAAAGATATGTTTCTGTCATCTGGCACATCTTGTGACAATCAGGCTGAAGCTTAAATGTATCATATGTGTTTCCACGTGGTTTGAACACATTAGAATACATGTGCAGGCTAAGATTCATGAGTATCTCTGCGATCGCTCATCCATCTTCTATAACCGCTTTTCAAGCCTGGATTCTCTCCTGGGAAGGACAGAAGGCACACAAAACCTCAGATGTGGTACCTTTGCAGGGCAGACGTCATACACACTGTCGGCGATTTACAGGCATCAACTCTCCTAACTGTATGTCTTTGGACTGTGGGAGGAAGGAAACCTGCCTGAGTATGGGGTGGATATGCAAACTCCACACACGGAGTCAGAGGTGGGATTTGAACAACAACCCTAGCGGTGCGAGGATACAGTGCCAGTCACCCAGTCACAGTGTCACCCCAGTGATTTGGTCAAGTGTATCAGATTCTGGGTCGTAGAGTTGGGAGCTTTTTTCATCATGTCTATTTCACAGATTTTTAAAAATAATAATAATTAATAACAATAATTATTATTAATTATTATTATTGGCATTGGCATTTTTGGTGAAAAAAAATCAGACAGTATGGGGACAGTGGGACAAAAAAGAAATATTAACAATAATGGATGGATGGGTGGATGGATGGATGGATGGATGGATGGATGGATGGATAGGTAAATAGATAATAAGGGTCAAATCATGTATCAAATAAATTAACAAATGATTACATGGCAATGACAAATAACCCTTAACCCCTGGCTTGACATATGGATATCATTCTTACTTTTAAAAATTGATTTTATACATTGGATTTAAAAGGTTAAAATATTCAGGAGTATACTTCAGATCACGGTACATCCTTAATGTTGATGTTATCACACTGGTGTCGATTATCGCCGCTTGCACTACATCGTGAATTTTGTATTACGAGAAAATGAAACAGGTGATCGCAATTTAGATTCATTAAATGTAATGAGCTGTCATTGTTCGTCGTGCACTGCGCTGGAGCACCTGTTCTGAAGCTAAGCTAAGGTGACGTCTTCAAGGGCGAGCATTGAGCGAGCCTGACTGCATCAGGTAGAGGAGACACTGTGCGTTGGAAGGTCTTTGGTCAAAATAAACGCCCCAAAAAACCTGTGTGTTCTGAGGCTGTTAGGGCTGCCCATTATTAGACTTAACTGTGGTACAATCAAAAGCTTTGATATTAAGACATTTTGCCTTTATAATATTAAATTAGGTAACACTTTACTTGGGGCACAAATAATGCATAGTACACTCTAACTTAACGTATTAATTAACCAGAAACTAAGTGTTAGTTACGTATTGATTCCATGTTCGTTCATCATTCATCAATGAAAACTTTGTGTAATTCATGCAGTATGTTTGGCCATGATTTGTACTTGAGTAGTAACTGAGTAACTGCCCCCTCAAGTCAAGTGTTACCTTAAATTATTTACTATACCACATTGTTTATAGGAATTGACAGTGTAATTTTACCAACAGTGAGACGTTCTGCTAGCTGTCATTCGCTTGAATCATTCTGCCACGTAACGGTACGGATTCAGAGTACCAGAAAAACCCACTGACTGATACCATTGACAATTTTATCAAGTTTTTTCTTTAACGACCAAGACGTTCACGACCGAGGAGCCGTCTTAGCTTAGCTCCCAATGTTTTGGATGCCAGCGGTCCTTCGGGGAGGTATCACAGATTTCCTCAGTGCAGCTGCGGGTCATTCTAGGTCTTCTGGCTTTGTTCCCATCCCAGAGTTACCCATTAACATTTAAAAACTCAAAGACGCTTTTCTTTTTGTGTGGCTCGACTTTGCATGTGGTGGCGGGGGAGGGGAGGCAAACCAGTGTGATAATGTGTCCGGGGTGAAAGATCTGATCTCACGGTGGAACCGGCTCGCCCAATTAGTGCTAACGAATGCTGTTTTCTTGCGAGGGTCCCGCTCTAGGTGTGTACATAAACTTTGAACCCTGTAGATGAACAGAGCGATTTGAGTTTCCAGATCTCCTATTACACAGGAAAAGTGTTGGTGCGTTGAGGGTAAACAGGGGTCTTGTTAAACAGCAGCTGCACAGTCAAAGCCATTGATAGCCACCCATTTCCATACTGGTTGTCCAGTACAGGCTTAAGGTCAGTCCCAGAAATCCCAGTGCAGAGATGCGGGAATACGATGACAGACCTTTGAGGAGCATGGACTCACAAACTAACGACATCATAGAGTCACCAGTTCGCCTAACCGCATGTTTTTAGTCTGTGAAAAACAGTGTACCCAGTGGAAACGCGGGGAGAACTTGGAAACTCACAGAGCTCGGGTGGGAATCAAACCCACAACCCTGGAGGTGTGAGGCAACAGCGCCACCCACTGAGCCACCAGCAATTTACACAATTTGTGGTTATTTTTGGTTGTGGAAAGACCTTCATAATGAGATTGCATTTCCAGCCTGTTTCACATTTTTTTAATAGCTATAATTCCTACCGATAGCCCATTTAGCAGAAATATCTGGTCATGTCCTCTACCAGGATTACCGGGTAAACATCTTCCTGAGGCAGCGGTGGAACGATCCTAGACTCAGGCTTCCCACCGATTTCAAATCAGACTCCCTCACCGTCGACCCCAACCTGTTCCAGTGCCTCTGGAAGCCTGACTTGTTCTTCACGAACGAAAAGAACGCCAACTTTCACGACGTGACGCAGGAAAACATCCTCCTGTTCATTTTTCGCAACGGCGATGTGCTTATCAGTATGAGGTACTTCACATCTCTATTTGAATGTCAAACTTTATTTATTGTACATTCATTAATTTAGATGTGACATGCTTGTGATCCTTTATAGGTCTTACTTTGCTGTTAATAATATGTCCATAATGATCGAAGATGTCTTGACTTCTCTCTGAAACGGGCATATTGTTAATTTTTTCCAAATTCACGTTATTGAGGGTCTGAGGGTTTTGAGACTTCCCAGTATTCATGCAATCAGAAATACATTTTTGTCATTTTTTTGGCCTCTGGAGCTTGTCAACGATGAGTTCTGCATTAAGTAAGAACAGGAGCCGTCTAAGACAAGCAGTGATTGCTCTGCTTTTCACACACAGACGGGGTCTTTGAAAGCCCCGGTGTTATTAAGGCTCGTTAGGGGAAATGGCATGGTGGCAGAATACCAAGTTCGAGGATTATTGCTTGATATGACTTGCACGTGGGTCACGGGGATGTGCGGCATTCTCTTTCCCAGGTTTTAGTTTAATGCGGTTTAATGTGAATTCTTGATGCAAATCCCTTCCGCGTGACAGTGACGGGTTGCCCGCCTCTTGAAATTTCGCTTTGTACCAAAGCTTTTACGAATCTCAACCGCAAGTTTGAAAGTAGCATGAAGAGTTTTGAGTGCATTTTGACTCCGATTCAGAATCTGCATTCCTAAAAGTACAATTTCAGTTAATTTGGAACCCGGTCTCTAGGTAGAATAATGGCTTAGAACTTGGATCTCGGTAAGAAAGTTTTCAGATTCAGTCAGACGACTACTAAATTGTGGTATATCCATAAGAAGACCACTACTCTTTGGAAATATTGCTCTCTGTCTTTAAATCTTGTAATATAAATGCAGTTTGTGGCCTTTCGGTTCTCCATAAACATTTGTAAACATTTCACCGAAAGTTGCGATCAGAGTGACTGCTTTTCACAATGAAACAGCGAGGTAAGACTCTTTGCAAAATGCATTTTTCTTCCTTTCTGTCACATTCCAGGTTGTCTGTCACTCTGTCCTGTCCTCTGGATTTGACTTTGTTTCCTATGGACACCCAGAAGTGCAAGATGCAGTTGGAAAGCTGTATGTGACCATATCTGTGCCATTACTGCAGCTCACTTCATGTACGGCTTTTGCTAGCATGTCGTCTAAACGCCGGTATCCTCACCTAAATTAAATCATCAGCATTTGTGTGTTTTTGTTACGGTTCGTCATGCTTTTTTCGGCTTGCCTCCGCCACCTGTTTTTTTTTTTTTTTTTTTGGGGAGGGCCATCTGGAGTGTCGGGGTCTTTGGAGGGAAGTACTTACACCCCCTCTGGATGTCTGTTTCCAGTTGGCTACACTACAAATGACCTTAAGTTCAGCTGGCAGTCAGGTGATCCAGTGCAAATGGATGAAATTGCACTGCCCCAGTTCGACGTGAAGCAGGAAGACATCGAGTATGGAAACTGTACCAAGTACTATAAAGGGACAGGTATTTTAAAATATTTTTTTATATTTTTCTACACATACTTGTTTTTTTTAATTGGCAAGTTCGGCTGTTTATATGCTTTGGCTCACCGAAACAGGATTTCGATAAATGACCATTAAATCTCGCAATGACATGCTTGTGAATAGTTCTTTTGGTTGTGTATGACACATGAAAAAAGAAGCCATATTTCTTAAAATTAAGTAAGCATTTAACTTTGATTCCAAAAAAATTCTTTATATTGCAAGAAAAAGAAACTATTTGTGATAACATTATAAATTAGGTTTTTGCACTGCACATGATGAGTTATACTATCATGTTGACATCACGGGAGATTACGCTAAAAATAGGACCTTAGTTCAGCTAAGGTTCAGGCAAGTTTGGATATTTTCATAGTATATTGGATATTTTCTATATATCTCTATATACAGTATAGTACAGATTTAGAAGAAAATCCACTGAAAATGATTTGCACTGTGCTTGAAATGCATCAGCTGACTGTCTTAGTCATCATCAGTGTGGTGTGTGATCTCGGCACCAGTGCAGTCATTGAAAACTGTTAATCTGCACTATTTACTTTATACGTGTTACATAAGGAATGAGTCAATGCTTTTCCATATTGTACGCTGTATATATTTCACAGTTTAGATTCATTACCAGGAGAAAAAAAAATGAAATTCAGTTTCAACTGACAATAAAAATCAATCAAGGACGTTTAGACAACGGCAATATGTAATAAAATCAGATTCACATGGACAGAGGCATAGGAACAGGGGGGTATACCCCTCAAAATTGAATTTTATTTTATTTGCTCTCCCACATAAATATACCTCTGCATTTGAATTATTGCCCCCCCCCCCCCCACCAAATCAAACTCTCTTCTGTTCCCTTGCTTAGAGAAACAATTTTTATTATTAGGTGCTGTCAAAATAGTATTGACTCGTTGGCAGCTATATAAATCACTTTTCTCTGTCTGAGTCTTTATTATACAGGCCTTGGATATTATTAAATACCACCAGGAGGCACCGTTCCAGTCACTGTATTGCATTTCAGCTTTGTTTTTCAGTGTCTTGGTGAAAGTCTTGATTACAGTAGATAGTTGAAAAGAGCAATTCAAAATATATAATGTCTGATTAATTAAAAAGCCATAAACTTTATGAAATGTATTACAGCTCAGAAATACAATGCTTATACAGTACATTACTACAGAATATTGAAAGCAACTCGATGCACAAATTTTAAAAGTACTGTAAAAATTGTACTGTAAGAACTGTATGTTCAGCATCTACTTCCCATTCGATGCTTGGGGGGGATCAGGATGTGAGAGAGTTTTTGGTTAGGTTATCCATTTCTGCTTCAAGCTAGACTATAGCTGTAAAAAATCCATCAGGGAGAGGAATAAAACTGAATCCACGAGAGGACCATTAAGTAACACTGCAGTAACTGGTGTCCAGTGAGGGACAGCTTGTTGATATTTTACAGGTGCGGTGTTCAAAGTCTTCATCTTTCAAAGTCTTCATCTACAAAACATTTGGTCAGAACAGAGGTGTGTGTGTGTGTCTGTGTGTGTGTGTAAGTGGCAGGGAGATGTGCATCTTCTTTAGCGAGGTCACTTCCTGTTGATCTTGAGGAAAAACGTATCGCTCCAGAGAAACAGTGGCCCAGTTTCTCAAACCAGGTGAGAGCAGTCCACACGCAGGGAAAATACACTCCACGGTGCAGGGGGACTAGATATAGAACTCCTTCAGCCAGCATGGGATAGACTGCCTTCCTTACCTTCCAGAACTCTATACACATTTCTCTGCAAATGCATGTCTTCCCATCAGCTAATCTGAGCAATGTTATAAAAACAAATTAGCTAGTTGTTTCTTCGAGAGCTGTACATCTCTCTTAGCAAGTTAGGAAGGAGCCACTAATGTTGCATTGAGTTTTGTTTCTGTCAGAATTGATTGGTCAGAATGATTCAGTTCTGCATTCAGTGCATCTACATAGACCAACACAAAATACCGGGCTAAAGAAGAAGATGCAAATAATGTACAAGTGTTTTACTCCACATATACTCTATGTGTGTGTGTTTATGTCCATCCCTGGTACAGGAATGAGACCTAAGGATATGGTTTTGGAAAATTCTCCTGATGCAAAATAAGTTCATAATCATTTACCCTTGAAGCGGTTCTGGAGCCAAAAGTGGATACTACCTGGTATTAGCTAGATACCTTATAAAGATTCAGGGTTCAGGTTTGTCAAATGCAGTTCCACTACGCTATTAAAATCTTACTCTCCATGTTCTTCCACTAAACACAGAAACACAGGTCAGAAGTACAGACTGAGGTGCAAGTATACATTTAAGGTGGATGTGCAGCAACACATTAAATAAATTACAATTATCACACTAAATATGCAATGTAACACGTAGCACATTGTAAGTATAAAGTGGTCACTGTGTTTATTTAGCATTTATAGCTGTTTTTATAACCCAAGGTAAAGCTTTGGTTTAAATGCAAGAAGCCCTATCTAATTCTTTATCACTTCTTCTGTTTCTTCGAAGGCTACTATACCTGTGTAGAGGTGATCTTCACTCTGAGGCGGCAGGTCGGCTTCTACATGATGGGTGTCTACGCTCCCACCCTCCTCTTAGTGGTGATCTCGTGGCTGTCCTTCTGGATCAACCCGGATGCCAGCGCTGCCAGGGTCCCGTTAGGTAGATCTGTCCCTCTGGCCATTGGGGGGAGGGGGAATCAGCTTGGCAGTTGGCTGTGTAATCGTCCATTTCAGATCCATAGCTACCTCTTCCCCTTGACAGCACCCATCTCGGGGGGGGGGGGGGGGGGGGGGGGGGGGGGGGGGGGGGGGGGGGGGGGGGGGGGGGGGGGGGGGGGGGGGGG
>JAODLD010000091.1:2622422-2653339 GCA_026781065.1 Mormyrops boulengeri
GTTTTTATTGTCCATTTTATTTACATTTCTTCCCCTTCCCCTTTTAACCACCCATCTCTCCCCCCCCCCCCCCCCCCCCACCCGGCAACTCTGGATGCGTTCATGACATCCGAGTAAATGATTCCATTTCAGGTCAGTCACACCCTGTCCATCACACTCTTTGGTGCTTAAACTGCATGCATGTGTTTCAGACGGATTGATTTTTCATTTAGAACTTCCCAAGTGCATTGGCTAGATAGTAAATATATTTAGAAGCTTTCATCCTTCAAAAATACTGGAGTTTGACACATGGAATGAGGTTGATTATTAAGACGATATATTTGTATTATTGTATATTTGCACAAAATATCAGACCTGGGAGATTATGACATTATTTTCGAGACAGCATATTTGAAATCAGTATTTTTCAGTTGTGTTTATTAAACAAGATTGAAATAATCTGCATCATCACAGTTTACTATGGTGCAAGAACTTGTATATAATGGTTTCTTGCTTGTAACATTTTAAACCAGTTTGCTACCCTTCAAAGCTACATCAAATTAAGAAACATGCCCCTCTGAATCTGTATAATGATGTATTGATATAATATAAGAATATGCAGAATTAAAGATTGTCATTTGTGTTTATAAGTGGCTGAATGTAAAGAATCAGCTTGTGGTGCACTATGGGATGTGGTGTGTACAGCTCCGGAGCGCCCCCTGTCTGCGTGATTGCCCCTTTTCTGGCCATCGTCCCTGCAGGTATCCTATCAGTGCTGTCGCTGTCCTCTGAATGCACGTCTCTGGCCGCTGAGCTCCCCAAAGTGTCGTACGTGAAGGCCATCGACATCTGGCTCATCGCCTGTCTGCTATTTGGCTTTGCGTCGCTGGTGGAGTACGCCGTGGTCCAGGTCATGCTCAACAGCCCCAAACGCATTGAGGCCGAGAAGGCCAAGCTGGCCAGCAAGGAGAAGGCAGAGGGCAAGACCCCGGCCAAGAACACAGTTAACGGCACAGGAGGGACACCCATGCATGCCAACGCACTCCAGGTGAGCGGGCCTGGATGCTGGAGGTTTCTGGGATAGGTCTGTACATTAAACAGTGTCCTGATTGGTATTGACTTCAGGCTGACCACAACCCTGTAACTGGATAAATAGGGTGGCTGGATGGATGAGTGGAGGATGGATGGATGGATGAATAATCAGGATGGATGGATATAAACTGGATGGATAAACAGGATAGATAGATAAACAGGATGTTGGATGGACAGATGGATGGATGGATAAACAGAGTAGATGGATGGTTGGATAAATAGGATCGATCGATGGATGGATAAACCGGATAGATGGATAAACAGGATGATGGATGGATGGATGGATGGATAAACAGGGTAGATGGGTGGATGGATGATGGATGGACAGAAGGATGAATGGGTGGATGGATGGATGAACGGTAGATGGGTGGATGGATGGATAAATATGGTAGATGGATGGATGTTCCTTACATGCTTATTGCAGATCAACGCAAACCATGCATGTGACATTGTCTGTTTTATCCCAGCTATTGTCTTCTGCTATTACAGCGCTAAACACGTCTATTTTTACGCTCGCTGTTAATTTATTAAGCGTTATCTGCTTAGTTCTGCCAGCCTAGTTGCAGGCCATAAGATTCAGGGGCTTTTCTTCATGCTTATGGGTGAAGATGAAAGCTTCCATCTGCTCTGACCCGTCGCTGTGTGTTTGACAGGTGGTGGAGACCAGGTGCAAGAAGGTGTGCACCTCCAAGTCTGACCTGCGGTCCAATGACTTCAGCATAGTGGGG
This sequence comes from Mormyrops boulengeri, assembly GCA_026781065.1. Lineage (NCBI taxonomy): Eukaryota > Metazoa > Chordata > Actinopteri > Osteoglossiformes > Mormyridae > Mormyrops > Mormyrops boulengeri. The sequence continues at coordinate 2,624,222 of JAODLD010000091.1, forward strand.
TCGCTTCCCCGAGATTTTGAACTCTCCAATTTCGACTGCTATGGAAAGCCTATAGAAGTGGACGGTGTCGGCAAATCGCAAGCCAAAAACAACAAGAAGCCGGCTCCTCCGAAACCAGTCATCCCGTCTGCAGCCAAGCGGGTCGACCTTTATGCTCGGGCCCTCTTCCCCTTCACCTTCCTATTCTTTAATGTCATATATTGGTCTGTCTACTTGTGACGACCTTGTGAGGGATGTAGCTACCTCCATGCACTTTGGGCTACCCCTGCGGTGCTGTTTGTTTTCATCTGTTTGGTTTCTTTAACGTGCGTTTAGCAACAAATGCAGAATAGTCGCTTGTTTTATAGTTGGAGCTTCTAGGGTAGGGGCATTAAAATAAACAAACAAAAAAAGCATAATCGACTATAAGCGAAAGCGCTTTGCTCTTAGTTCGGGTAGATGGCTTGACGATGCATCGCGTGTGCTCTGGGCCTAATGCGGCGTGTATGTTCCGGAAGGCCGGAGACCTGCTACTGAAACGGATTTTGGGTGACTGCTCCCTGCGTATGTCCCTCCGTGACAGAAGGTGTGGGAGAGGCTGTAGCCACGTTAAAACTCTGTATCCAAGCTGATAGCACTTTAAAGCAAATGCACGTTTAAAAAATTTATATTTGTATGCATATATAACTACGAATGTATAATTCATCTACGTGTAAATCGGCAAATGATACGAGATAGATGTACGAATACTTTTTAGAAAGATGCGATAGTTTATTTATTCATTGAAGGTCGATACTTAGGCTACTGAAATGGCAGCGGCGATTCACCACGGTGCAACAGATGGCAATTTGCCGCAATAAAACGGCGACCCATCCGAGCGGACGCGAGGAATGTATCATCTTTATAGGTGATGGGGGAGAGCTGCATCCCTTCGAGGCAATAAAGACGACATAATTGAAAGAACGTGGGAGTGCCGTTTGCGCTTTCTGTTTCCTGTTCTGTCTCCCGTGGATACGCCTTGCACAGGATGCTCGTTTGACCCTGGCGGTAAGTGGAAAAACACAGAACAAAAACGCAGCCCTGTGGGCGCACTACTCCGTTGAGATATTTCTCCTTCTCTGTGCTACATTCTGTGTGTCGCATGGCACGTGTATTATGCCATTTTTCTTCTTGACCCAAAGGGCAGCACAATTTTTAGCATCTTTCATATATAACCATATATAGTTCTGATGCCAGCGTTCCCACCTGCCGGCAGGTGTTCGTGTCGCACATGGGTCGTATATCATATTTTGTATGTCCATGGACGATATCTAAAGGAGATAAATTTTCATGAGTCCATCAAAGAGAAGCATGAATAGACTGCATTTCACAGAACCGGGCGGTGAAATTAAATTTCCCCGGTGGTTCTGAGGCTCTGCATGAAAGCATGTGAACATTGTGAGTGGGGCACCAAATTGATAGGAATCATGGGAATTATGCAAATGAGCCATATGGCTATTGGCCAGAAAATATCATTGAATAGAATGAGCGAAATATGCATGCTTGGAGGATTCGAACATCATCTCTAAAGTCAGGAAATAGAAGTGAATTTGTTTTTAATGCCTTATTTTCACCGGTGGTCTGAGCAGAACCAAACCTTATCACAACGGGAAACATTTCTGGGCTCCATGGGAGTAGTTTAAAAACGTATATGTTCTGATAGTAATCAAATTGATTAATTTGTGGAATAGCTTGTCAGAAACACTCCGTTGCACACAAATATCCCAGCTGCACTTGGCTGTGCGTTTCTTAATTGCTCCCTGAGAGGGAATCTTTGCAAGGGCCTTCTGTTGTACCTTGGTACTTTTCTGATTCAGTCAAGGTGCAGAGCGTTACATGTAATAACTAAGTAAACAGTGTTTCCTGCAGAGTGTCTCCCTGAGTTGCTCTTTGAGTGCCCTCCACTGCTATGTTTGTTTAGGTTCTATCTTGAGGTGTAGTGACATTGTGAAAGATGCTACAAGATCATGGTGAAGCTAGCTAACGTCTACCATGGGTGCTATCCGCTAGCGAGAGCCCAAACGTCACCATGGTCTGCTCCTAAAATGGTACCTGCTCCATGTCCTGGGTTCTATCACAAAGCAACATGGTGTGACATTAATAGTAACACTAAGTAGTGTTGTTTTTTTCTTGTTTGCTCATGCATTAGTAAAGTACTTATTTGTAAATTAACATTCTCACAGCCCCACTGATTCCACAGCTACATTGGCAGTGTTCATGGTGATAGTTTATTTGGGTTCTGCAGTGCTCAGATAAGCAGTGTGTGATAAGCTAATGGTGCCAGTTTTGTTGTGCTCTGGGGAGAGTGGCGGGGTAGGCAAAGCTATTTTCTGTTTAGTATTATTTTAGACTTACCATCCTAGAGAAACCGTGAAAGGAGAAGAGCTTGCAAAGTGCTGTGCTACGGTTGAGCGTTGACTGCAAACACCTTGGAGATTTAGTTTTAGTTGTGGCCAAGAGTCCATGTATGGAAGTTCAATTAAGTTCTAAGCGAGGTTCACTAGAGCAGTGAAATTCAGTTGTGCTTTAAAGAGATCACCAGAGTGGGGCACTAATGTCCAGGATTAACGATACGTTGCTGGGAAGTGATTTCGATTTCATGCTTTTGGAAATAATGTAACAGTGACCTTAGAGTAGCTCTGGGAAATGTGAACATTCAGAGAACAGTACAAGAGAGGACGACCACTGAAGACGTGACTGGGGATCCAAGCTTACAGGGACAAGATCATCTTTTCAATTATCTCTGCATAATTTTCTGTCAAGATCAAAAGCAGGCAGCTGGGAGGAAAGTGCCTGTTTTGTTCGGAACGGATCTTTCTCGGGCCTGAAGGCCGTCTGTCTCATATCGGGTGCATTCTGGGATAGGGGTCCAGCCTGGCGGTGACCTCTCCCATTAAATAAATGGTTACTGAAAGGATGAATTGATGTTATCCTGCGAACGAGCAGCGTTTGCTTGTGATTTATTTCTGGCTTTGAAACAGCTGCCTTTTGTAAGATCTGCGGATGTTTCGTCTGAGAACACTGAGTCTACTGATAGTTCTTGCATGTATCTGTAAGACGGCCATTTTGGTGTGTGATTGGGGGGGGGGGGGGGGACATAAACCAAAATGGTGATTAGCTCAGAGTACAGTGAAGGGGTGCTGCAAAGGACTGACTGGGTTGTGTATCATGGTCAGTGTGAATTTTTTGAGGTTTAGAGAGAAGAGAGCTTATTTTTAATGTAGCTGTTGTGCCTGAATTTTCACTATGTATCTTCAGTCATACACTCATTTATGTTCCTGTACTATGGCATAGGCTGAACTTAATCAGTGAGTGTTTTCTGTCACATCAGCTCACATACATGGAGGCTCAGAAGGATCATCAAAATTATTATGCTTGTCAAAGACATAAAACATCGATATCTGGATATAAGATTCTTCCTCACCATACTTCCTGCAGAGAGCTTTGGTAAATAAATATTGCTGATGCTTAATTTCCGACCTTCAGAAAGTAGTAATGTACTCAATGACCACAGCATCCTTCCTCCTGTGGCCATAACCCATGAGATCATAGATTGAATGTTGCAGCTGCTGTTCTTGGAACTTCTGTGTTTGTCCTCGATTCCCGTTGTACCGAGATCTTTCTTTTTGCTGGACTCGATCTAAGTAAACCAGTCGAGGCCTCCTGGTGTTATTCCCTGCCTGCTCTCTAGGGGGTAGCATTTGCCACTCGCCTCTGGGCTGTGGCTCCCGCCTGGGCCTTCTGTCACGCTGGGGCTGCCAGGGGAAATGCTCCCCCTGAGTCTTGCTGGAGGGCTTTGTGACGGAGCTGAGCCTCATGGCTTTTTGCAGACCCTAGTTCAAAATTCTCCTCGATCCTTGATTTCTTCCAGTATGACTTTCCATTCCTTCCGCGGCGGGGTCTCAGATGAGAGAGCCCTGGTGGAGTTCATCCCTCTCAGGCACTCGATGGAAAACCTTCCATTCTCTTCCTCCCTCTCCTCTGAATTTTTGCCTCCTCTGAAAGCCGTTCTCCACCTTTCCGTTGTGGGCATTTCCTGCTTCTCCTCCTCTCCTGGGAGATACTTGCTCTCCTTTGCAGCCTCCATGCACTCTACTTCTGTAGCTACTGTCTCTTTTATGGACATGACAACATTGTCCAGGGTTCTTATTTCATCAATGTTTTCCGCCATCATCCTCCGCCATCCTCGACTCCTTCACTCATTATTCTGAACTTAATTTTGATGCTGATTTTGACCTTAACTTTGATTTTATCCATCTTACTCTCCATAACTTTTGGACCGAGAGGAAAAGCATTGCTCTCTTCGTAAGCTGCACAGAGAATAAGGAGAGAATATAACTTTCTCTATTGACCTTAGGTGTTTCACAAAAGGCGTACACGACCGTACTTGTGTTCTCATGTACCTCTTTTACGTCATCTCCCCTTGACGAAGACCAGTTCCAATACTAAGAACAGAAGAACAGAGGACGGTAAAAATCCCCAAATGTTGTTCTTGCCCTGCCCCAAATATCAAGGATACATCAGTTGCATCCTCGCAGAACAAGAATAATCTCCTGATTCATTGCGCCCCAAGTTCGTTCTTGGAAGGAAAGTTAGCAAAACCAGTCTTGCCAGGAGCACAAGTATAATCTTTGTGTTCTTAGTGCTGAGAAACACCCCTTGTCCAGTAACAGTTCTGTGACATCACAGGTTGCCATGGAAGCAATTAGAATGCAAGCAGTAACATTGTATATGACATATCCATAGCTGTGTATAGCTTACTTGTACAGTAGGTATGTCACACTACCCAACCACACACACAAGGATCTAGAATGCCTAGTAAAGTAAGATCCAGTTTCAATGCTGACATATAATATTGTGTCACAAAGCTAGTTATTGTAAAAATTAATAAGTAAACTTCAGTAACACAATATAAATTTCAGAGCAGACAATGGCAACAAAAGTATGGGTACTGCCATGGTGCCATAATTACTGTCCTTTGTTCTTAGGCTCATTTTAATGTGCTCAGTGCAGGATTGGGGTCGCTAACAATGAGGTACTGAACGTGATAGGCGTGTTCAGGCATTTTCTCAAAAAAGACAAAGATATCTGTTGCAGTGCAGCCGGGAAATGGTGGAAAAACAGATTTTCGAACGGGATGAGATGATATAATGATGGCAATTTATTTTGCCCAGGTGTGGTGACAGACAAACGGTGCCTCAGAAAAACAGTATTATTATTGTTGAGTTGCATGTGTTGACAATGAATAAAATCCCCTTAAAGTCACGCACACATCCAGCTGGCCAAATGTGGGAGGGATTTCTCTTTCCTTCACCTCAATTCTTTCTGCTCCACTCCTCCATGGTGGTTCCTGTAGCCCATTCCATCTCACTTTAAACCCCCTTAGGTGGTGCCTCTTATCTCTGGTCCCAGTTTTTCTGCTGATATTCTCCTGAACATTAACCAGCAATTTTCATGCTCATGTCACGAGAGGAATGGTCTCTAGTAGTGCTTGGCAATATCTAGAATGGTAATATGTGATTATCTCATTTAAAAATAAACGATAATATTGAAATTAATCTCCAGATTACTTCTATGATATCATCAATTACCTATAATATCGTCATATCGCCCAGCCCAGTACACTAGGCATCAGACTTACAGTCTTCCAAGATGCTTTTGCCTGTCATGGTGTCTGCGTTAAACCCAATGTGAATCTCTATTATAGACGTATTTTCACTGGATGTGAATTAGACATGCACTCTGTGTTTAATAAAACATTATCCACTTGTAGCTTGTCATCTATATTCCAGTGTTTTTATACCCTGCTTTTCTCATTGTGATTTAGTTAGTTTACTGAGGCTTTTAGCCAAATTAACTGACAGGTTTACTCATTTATGAAGCTTAATATTTTGACTGGATCAATTCAGGTTGCATACTTTTCTGAAGTAGACTTAAGTGGCTTGGTACGTAGACCAGCAACCTTCAGGGCTATGAACCTCTACTACACACTGACCCATTTACTGAAATGTATATAGCTCGACACTGCGCCACTGCAGTTCTTGACCAAGCTTTTGCATTGCTTGACGTGGTCTTCTTCTGTAATGTTAGTCTTCATTCTTGGGAGTTTTTCTTGCACAAAAGTATTCTGAGGGCAGAAGGAAAAAATGATTAGTTCAGAGAGGTGACCAATCAGATTATTGAGGATGTGGGTCCAAGAAACTAGAGGAAGCGGGACCAAGACATCTGATTGGTTGGTCACACCTCCTGTGGCAGCTTGGACCCACCTCCTCTACAATCTGATTGGTTCAGGGAGATAACCAATAATTTTTCCTTCAGCCCTCAGAATATTTTTGTGTAAGTAAAACTCCCACGAGCTTAGTCTTCCGAGACTTCTAGAATGTACTTCTGTGCCAGTACACACAGACTAATAACATATACATACCGCTTCTCAAAAGAATGCCAGCTGGTTCATTGGTATATTGTGTTTAGAATGCTATTTAAATTACTTAAGATTGAATTGTATCATACAGTGAATTAGGACTCATTTCAATTGGGATTGGCGAACGACTGGCTACAGATGTATAATCTTTCTGGAATGTATAATGACTTCCATGGCGAGTCTGCCAAAACAATGCACTTCTTGAATGACAGGAGTTTGTATAATAGCTAAATAATTGCAAAGAAGGATTGTGTCAGTAATTACACTATCCAAGTAAAACTGTTTTGACACTCTGTGCTTAAGTAGGAAACGTGAACATGTTACTGGGGATCTTATGGAAGTTCTCTCTTGCGACCGGACGGTTTTCCATGAGCAGCGGCCTTGCGATTCCGCAGGCATTGTGGCTTTTAGCAAAATGCTAAACTCCAGCAACAATGGATTGTTTCCCTGCACAAGGCCCTGTCCGTGGTCCTACAAGTCACTTTAGTTGTATGACTATGACAACTTTTGGCTTTTTCCACGGTATCATAGGAAGTTTAAATACTTTATTTCATGGCATATATATATACTGTCAGTTCATTTTATATTTCCTTTCTTTAAGTCATTCAGTCTCCTACTCAGAGCATAATCTTACCAATATTTTTTTGCTGCCAGTTACTGTACATGCGATAGTTACACCCAAACCATTTAAACACCTGTGTTGTGTTACTCTGTCCTTTATTTTAAGGCATTTTATTCTAAATCTCCATAGAAGGTATAGTTTGCATTGGTAAGTTCATGTTTAATGAGATATATTGGCTTTGACCCCCCCCCAATATTAAACTCTCTTGTATGCCTTTGGTTATTATGCATACATTTAATTTCAGTCACCCATGATATAAAGGCTTGGTTTTAATCGACCATTCTGCATCTGTGCTGGCATATAAACTTGCAGTTTATCGGTATATCGGCATGTATCGATTCCCCCCAATAAGTTTAATTTAATTCTGAAAGCCTGGGCTGCACTCCCTCGTTTGATAAAACTTGGACTTTCATCATCTCTGTCCTGTAACAAATAATTCCTGCGTTCTTATGAAAGGATTATACAAATCAAACATGGGCTAAACGAATGGGCAGATCCTGCCGGTCTGATGAAGAGATCTCGTCCCTATTGCCGTCTTCACGCCCTCATTGACATTCCCCCCTCGTCCGTGATGCTGAAACGGCCTCCAGTCGGCGGCGAAAAGGGGCGCAGTGCTCCTGCGTGCGAGCGTAAGTACCGATTCAGCGGGACAGCGCCGCAAAGGAACAGAGAGACAGATCCGCAGCGGCGTCCCTTCCGCTGGAGCCGGAGCTGCGCTCATTCAGCCCCAGTTACCCAGCAGCAAGAAGCCACTGCTCCATACACGTTCATTATGAATAGGATGTAAAAGAATAATATAAAAAAAGAAAACAAACGACGATTGCTGATACCTGGGGAATATTCGGTGGATGTGGTCACAGTCTCCTCACTGGAAATGCGGAAGAGTATGCATTTTTCTGCTTGCCTAATTGTCGTGTTATGGGGACTGGCGTTTGGTGGCTCTCCCAGCGTACAGATCGGTAGGTAAAAATAGGGTTTTTTTTCCCCCTGCACGTTACTAATCTATATGTAAACGAATCTCCGTTGAGATATCTTTTCAGAATATCCTTGATAAGATCAAAACTTGACAAAAATATCATTTAAACGTACAGGTGATTATTTTAACATGGTTTTGGATATTACGGATTTGAATTATAGACTGTGTAGTACACTGACACTATGCATAGCAGGTTCGGCCATATGGATGTGATGTTTGATCCGTCTGTCTTCCGCAGGGGGGCTGTTTCCAAGGGGCGCCGACCAGGAGTATAGTGCATTTCGAATAGGAATGGTTCAGTTCGCCACAACCGAGTTTAGGCTGACGCCCCATATCGACAATCTGGAAGTGGCTAACAGCTTTGCTGTCACCAATTGTTGTGAGTAACATGAACTGGATCTTCAAATGAACCCGTTTGTTGCAGGGTCTCGCTACCATACAGTCAGGTATTCATTTCCAGCCACGGACATCCGTCTCCATTTAAGTTACAGTTTTACAGTATAATTTTGCATCTCAGCCCGGTGATTTGACAGAGTTGCATCTGATTGTATGTAATATTTATCTTTGTTGTTGTCGCTGTTTATCTCCCAATTTTGCAATCCATTCAACATCCACGTTTTAATCAAGTTCCAGCAATTGCTACGCAAAACAGCCAAACGCTGATCATATGACACAGGCGCCTCGTGCACTGGCGATGCGGGGCAGCAGTTTCAATGTTTTGCATGGCGGGGGGACAGTAGATCATACTCGTAATGATGTAAGCTGTGCAGGACCGATGATTGGCAGGTATATGAAAGATCGGGGCGAAGTTGGTTTCCACAGTAACAGTTACAGAGAGAGGCGTGTTAAGAAGTCAAATAACAGGCCGGTTGGGGTCCATTTCATACGGCATTAAATATGATAAATCGTCCCATGTAGGATTGTAAAGGGCCTTACATTTATTTATCAGAACTAGCCATTATGATCAGATGCTGCCTCTTAAAATGCCTTGCTCAATCCCTTTTACCCCCCCCGCACGACTATATAGATAAAACAGGGAGGATTACTCCCTGATTTCCAGGATGCCGCACATTTATGTTCTGTAACTAGATCCGTAGCATCGTTAGCTATAAAGATCCATAAAAGAAAACTCAAAAGTCACAATTTTAGGCGGGTTAAAGGTTTGAAATACGCCGTAGAATCGGGCCCAGCGACTGAAAGAAACACAGGGGTGTGATTGTCCTTTTTTTCCACACCCACGGCGGTGTTTTCGTGGGAATTTTGTTGGCTGGTCGCAGTTCATAAAAAACATTATTTGGAGGCGTTTTCAAAATGCCCTTTCATCGATGTGAAATGCTGTACCAGTCTCTCGCCATTTCATTCCAGCTAAAATGATCCATGATAGGATTAGAAATAATAGCTGATGCTGAATCGTCTATAGAAATAATCTATCAGGTATCTATTATGTCTTGTATATATTTACGGATTAACGCACATGGAAAACACCCACTCAAAAGAATTCAATGGAGTCTTTATAGAAACAAATTTCCTCGCTTGCAGGCCATTTGCGTTTAAAACCGCACCATGTCATTGTGTCGTGGGGATGCTGATTCATGCCAGGACTTCAGATCTGATCAGACACTTTATGTCCGCGGTGTTAACATGCATAATTACGGTGCTCAGGGCCGCGTTTGAAGTGCTCATTATGCTCATCCTATTATTGCTGCTATAGGCGCTGACATTTGACTTATAGCTGTATGTGTAGCCCAGTAAAGTCTGTCCTAAACGTCACTCCAAAACGACCCTTATAACCCACCGATAACCTATAATAATAATACAAAAATCAGTGCAGTTAGAGGTATGTCGTTGCTGCGTCTGATCATTAGACCCTTTAAGCCAAATGTATTACCATAACATTTCTACACTCCCCGACCACGTTGTTGGCTATCATTAAAACAGTACCTAGCTTTCTTTGTTTGTTATTTTGATTTTTCGCTATTGCTTGCGTAGTACGTTATTAATATCACTTCAATTAGCATAACTGGACTTCTTTACTTGACCGCAAAATCAGTGATTTTGTCAATATTGGCCTATAGGTATTAATTACTACAACATATACATTTAATATAATTATATAAAAAATTTCCTCACCAAATTTAAAGATCGTGATTTCACACCAACCTCAAGTAATTAAAACATGTTACTTTCCGTCTTATCCCGGTTATTTTTAAAACATGTGAGAGTCACGAATCTTCTTATTCATGTCTATCTGTTAGTGAATTCTCTAAGAAAATATTCAGTGAATACTTTGCAGTCTAGGAATGGTAATCTTTGTTATGTTCCTCTAAGCTAGTCTTTTACTTATATGCATTGAATCTGATTGCCAGACATGGTCTATGTTTCATGAATAAACAAACATTTACAATAATACGATAATTTGAATCCTGTATTACGATCATGAATTAACATCATTTTAGATAAGATTAATGTATTTGTTGATCCTTATTAAGTTAAAATAATTCGCAACACTCCAAGGTGATAAGATGTTGCCGTCATTGAACTATACATTATGTAGGGAAAGTTTGACTTATGAATCTGCGTATGTTTTGCTAAATATTGGTATTGCGTGTTTGTTATATAGACTTTATATAAACATCGCTAGGTGGCACTGTAACTCAAAACATGTCAAAATTATGTGAACAGATTAAATAAGTTCTCCATGTTTTCTGAGTCGTTTTATGAAAATTTTCCTCTGCAGTTTTTATGCGTACATATATATTTTTCAGTGTACACACAGGCCTATATAAGCATAAACAAATACCTTATAATTGGCAAGTTGAATATTCATTTTAAATATATGATGAATTAATAATTGTTGGTCAGATCACCTAAGATATTGTTTTATAGATGTTAGGTATTATTTGCATCACATTACTTGTTTCAAGTTATGTTATTTCATGGTTAGTTTGGTCATGCAGAAAGAACTGGCTGTTGAATTGTGTGCGTTGAAGTAATAATTCTGAATTCAGACTTTTTGTTAGCCTGCAATAAACCATCCAGCTGATCTGATTAGGGAAGGAAGTGGCAACTAGCTTTGATAATAATCCCAACGTGGCTTTTTAAATGCCTGCATGGGCTGGTCTGTCTGAAGGTTAGGTGCCCTCATTCCAGCTTTGCTGAAGGCAGCATCCATTCAGAAAGAGACGCCTGAAACTTACGATCGAGTCATGCTCGACATCACTCCCGCCGAAGGGGCCAGTAGACCATTTTCCGGGGGATTTTCAACAAATTAACCAAATGTTTTGGCTTCAGCTAACGAGGGAGGTCTTTGCAAGTCCAGAACATAGGTGACAAGCAAGTGCAATTCCTGTGTCAGCTAAATATAATCTTTGTTCCCTATAATAATTAATAATCCATACATTCATCAGAAAAGAAGAAAATGTTACAAATAATAGATTCCCAGTGGGCTAAACGGAATGCAGATGATACAGTGTTATTCTCAGATCTGTTGGACGTTGCCTAAAATGAATATATTTTGAATGGAGTCCATACTAGGATATTTAAGACTAGGATATGCATGCAGTGAAATATCATCATATTCTACTTATTGTGTTACTGAAATCACATACATAATCTTTTGAATGTTTTACTTAGTGGGCAGATTTCAGGTCAGGTCATTCGAGGAACTGTTTACCTTGGGCTGAAATTTAGCCCGAGCTGTAAAACTAGATGTGATAAAGAATGACTGAGGAAAAATCATGTTCTTGTGAACAGGATGCTATTGTACAAAAGGATCTTGCACGTACCTGCATGAAAATATGATTTTGTTTGATGCTGTACGTAGAGGTCAGAATCAATATTAGTGGCGACACAGGTTCGTGGCCTGTTTTCTCGGTGTGTAGTATGGCTGTGACATCTCGTGAATGAAAAGCTCTTGTCAGTCCAAAAATCACCTCGGGAGGTGTCAGGTATGTTGACGAAGCGGCTCAGTTGTGTCTTATCAGCTGTTTCATAACTGGAACACATGAAAAAATTGTTGGCACCACAAGCGAATCAGAAGTAACATGTCTCTGCTCGGAAAAATGATGGCTATATTCCAGTCGGCGTGTTGTGCTATCTTTTTCGTGTCATTCCTTTCAAAACCTGCTTTTTTTCACAGATTTAAGAATAGCTTGCTTGGTGCTCTAGAGGCCATCAGGAATATTCAAGCTAGCCAGCAGTTCCTCCTACCTTCTCAAAAGTAACGATATTGTAGAGTACCGTACTTATGTAGGGCATAAGGGTGTTGATCTGTCCATCTGTTACAGCAGACAGAGACTTATAGTAAGTGTGTTAGAGGGGATAAGCATGCTCAGTGTTTCAGATGGTTAATAGGTATAATGTAGCAGATGAACTTAAGGTTAAATCTGTGTGTAAATATCTTAATTTTTCAAATGAAAAACATACATGGTTAACGAGGTGAAAAATAAATGTGCTTTATCATACATACACATAGTACATTTACATCACATTTATTTATTTTGCATATACATGTGAGCAAAGCTTGGGGTCAGAGTACAGGCTCCCCGGAGCAGCTGGGTTTAAAGGCCTTGCTCCAGGGGCCAGCGGTGATATGATTACTCAGCAGGCCAGGGGATTTGAACACATGACCTTCAGGGTACGGGCAGAGTTCGCTGACCTAACTGCATGTCTTTGGACTGTGGGAGTTAACCGAAGTACCTGCAGAAAACCGACATAATATGCGAACATTTAAACTCCTTCCTCGTGAGGGTGCCAGGCAATAATGCTACACATCGATCCTCCCAATCCTCCCTGCTGACTTTATTGATTTGAAATATTCTGTTTTGCTAATGCTGTATTTAACATTTTGGCATTTTGTTGTGAAATCCTTTCTATACAAGAACTCTAGACAAACTTTAGTGGTCCATTCATCCATTATTAATAAGCAGCCAACCAATCAGGATTGTTGCGCTGAAGAATCTGAAGCACTGATTGGAAAACGCCCTAAAAGGGATACTGGTATGGCCAAATATAAAAAGAATGAACAGTATCATCTTAGTATAAAAGCCATCTGCAGTCTGACAGTATCGGTTATTTGTACGTCAGTAGCTGGTAGGACTAAAATGAATCAGTCACGTGTGCAGAAGCATTAAAGAGTTTTCTGGAGAGCTTTCCATAGTGCGGTGGCACTAAATGTTCTCTTTGAATAGCACAAATGCTGGTTAAATGACAAATCAATGATCCAGGCAAAATCTCACATGGGGCGGCCATTTCTCATGCCTGATTGTAATGGTACGGTAACATTTTGACTGATTAAAATGTATGGCAGAATAAGCGATGCCCACACTTAGTGGTTCACCGATGTGGAAATTTTGCCTGATACCGATGACCATTATATTTCTGTCTAATGTTACAGATGCCAATAACTGGTTAACCTCGGAGCTTCAGAAACCTGTAGTGAAACTGATGTTGGTGACATTGCTCCATAAGTTCTCCTGAATGTGTGGAGCAACCACATCATATAATACTGGCAGGGAGAAATGAACAAGGTTGCGCCAACTTTGCCCGATACCGATTTGTTAACTGAAATATCGTATATCTATACCCACACTCTTTATATTTGAGATCGACAACTGAGATGACAAAGTAGGATCCTCTGATGCAGGAGGTCAGCGACTCTCAACCTGATTATCAACAAATTCTGAAAGGGTCATGAGGCAGAGCTGGAAACATAAGCATTTGAAAACCAGCAAGCTCCTGTGCTGATCTATGATCAGATTTCCCAATCCCAGTTCTAGAATTAACCAGTATAAACAGGTCTTGGGTCTGCAACTGCTTGGTGCATAACTAGTGAACACTCAACCAATCCAAGAAACCAAACCACAGATGCTTAATTTAGAATTCACTGGCACATCCAATCAGATTTGTGCAATAGGCATTGATTGGCATAAATTACACAGTCCACTGTGTGCTTGATCATAGCGCTAAACTCCCACCAACAACATTAGCTAACATAAATATGGACAAATACTTGAAATCTACCAGAATAAGCAGCAAAGGCTTCTGTTGAATGTTCTTCTGAACCTAAGAGAGAATATAAAAGGATGTATGACCCAGATTTCCTCAAGTATAGCGTTACCTACACCGCTAAAGATGGTGAACATGGCCGTTGTTTGTTCTGTGCGATGAACTGCTTGTTCAAAGTCACAGAGACAATTAAAAGTTGATTTTCCATTATTATTATTATTATCATTATTATTATTATTATTGTTATTACAATATATTAACCCATTTTCCCACTGAAAAGAATGGCTTATTTCATATGAGTAACATTTGTTTTAAATTGTCAAATTGTAGTAAGCGTGATGTTAATTTCGACCTGCACTTGATATAGGGTCGTGACTGAGCTGGCATGGTAAAATTTGGGAAGCGTTGCAAAAAGGTTGAGAAGCATTACTGGAGGTGATTGTGTGGGACAGTGGGGTCGTGCGTGCCGCCCTATAGCCAGTGCCAGAGTAGGGGCAGAAAGCTCTCGTGAAAAGCTCACAAGACCCTGGTAGGTGAAAAACAGCGTGAACTTCCCTATGAGGCAAAACCTGGATGCAAACTAGTAAATGTGATCGCAAGGGTTCAAGCAAGTGTCTACTTTCACTGCAGTTCCTATAAACATCATGCATTGATCCATAAGCACTTCTTCAGTTGAAACCCGTGGCCATCCTGGACCCTATCCCAGGAAGCATAGAGCTCAAAGCACGTGACACCCTGGGTGGTATGGCAGTCCACAGCAGGACACTCACACACACAATACAAGTATGAGCAATTTAGAGAGCAACTCACTAAAGTGCATATTTTTAGACTGTAGGAGGGAAAAATTGAAATGACTGAGACATATTAATATTGCATGTTATATAGTATATCTGTGTATTTTTTGGCTAAATTTTCTGTATATATCAGTTACGGGTTGCTTTTTGAAAAGTGTTTTATAGGCCGATTTGACAACACTGACATTCACCAAGTAAACGATGAAATCACATGGATTTAATAGTACAGCTCGGGATTTTGTAAGCATGAAAATGGCTGGTCAGTGAGTGAAGTACCAGGGATTCTATGCTGGGGAAGTGAATGTTCCTTCGCTAAATGTGACATAAACTATTGCAAAAATGTGTACTTCCTTTCCAGTGTCATACCACCTGCAGTACAGACTAGGTAATCCACCTGAAGTTAAGCAGGTTTGGGCCTGACCAGCACTTGGATGGGAGACCAACTAGGAAAGCTAGATTGCTGCTGGAGGAGGTGTTGGTGTGGCCGACAGGTTAGCCCATCCTGTGGTCTGTGTAGATCCCAATGCCCCAGTGCAGTGACAGGGACACTGTGCTGTAAAAATGGTGCCGTCCTTCAGGATGAGACGTAAAACTGAGGTCCTAAAAGATCCCTGGGCTTCTTTCGAAAGAGTAGGGGTGGAATCCCGCTGTCCTGGCTAAAATTTTCTACTGTGGCCCTATCAAGTCTGGATTCCTAATCACCCCCTATATCTAACTGGTGAATTCTCTCCTGCTCCTTCACCACTTTAGCTACTGTGTGGTGAGTGTTCTGGCGCAGAATGGCCGCCGTCACAGCATCCAGGTGGGGGCTACACACTGGTGGTGGTTGAAGTGGCTTGAAAAGCGCTATATAAATCTAACTTTCGTTCATCCATTTATTCAGTGTTGTAATGAAGACACGGTTAGTTAAACTTGAAGAGGACTTGTTTAAAAAAATGCATTTAACTAAGCGTGCGTGTAGTAAGACAAAAACACAAACTTGGGTCACAACTCAATGATGGAGTGACCTAAGAGGATTATGGGTAATGACATATTAGAAATATATCAGTGGTGTGTTGTATAGGAAGAAAGCAGTACTATTTTGTATATATGCACAGAGAGCATATTGTTTCATGCCAAGTGGCATAGTGGCATGGTGGCTCTGAGGCTAGGGATCTGTGCCAGCAATCGGAAGGTTGCTGGCTCAAATCCTGAGAATGCCAGCAGTGATCCTACTCTGTTGGGCCCTTGAGCAAAGCCCTTAACCTGCAATTGTTTCATCCAGGGTATGATGTTAATCTACATCCAGCCCTATAAGGAGGTCCTCCAACTTCCAGGGAAATCTGGGGGTTGGTGGCAGGATTGGCTCTCCAGCCACTGGGGGGAGGAAATAAAAACCTCACACTGGTCCTTTCAGAGCTGTGTGGTGTTGAAGTATCACACACCACACATCTGCACTCAGGTTCTCATTCCTGGGGTGGCTTGTTATGTGGTGGGTGTGGCAACGCGCTGTATGTACCCCTTACGTCTACCTCTCTCTGCTGGAAATAACAAAAAAAAAAAAAAAACACAATTTCCCTGAATCTTTTTCCCTGCTTGAGCTGACATACCAGGGCAGCTAAATATATACATTTGATATCACCCCAGTTGGAACGGGAGGTGATCCTGTACCTTTTGGGCATGGTGTGGGGGCCAGCGACACCGGTGCTTAAGTACGTAGCGTCTTTCAAAAGTTCTCACCAACGTTTATTCTCGTCTTTTTTTTTTTTTTTTTTAATGTGCATCTGCTAGCTTGATTGATGAGATTAAGCAAAATCAAGGTTAAAGTAACAAGGCAACAGGCCTACTTCTGCAGAAACCTCACAGAAGGTATATACAGTCCCACTGGTATAGAAAAGATGTAGAAGGTTAATGAAGGAAGCCTCAGAGGTGTCAAGCATTATGCCATCGTATAGTATAGACATAGGTATTATACCAGGCTTAATTGTTCATACCACCATACCGTCCAGACATTATACCACAGTATTCAGTATTTTGACAGTATTTTTGAAAACTATCCCACCAATAAATTTTGCCAAGCTAAATGTATTATCCCAGTATACCCAAAATACCGCAGGATACCGTATTACCATAATACCACTTTAGCCTATATTAAACCATAAAGTTGGGCTTTCAAACTAGCATTTACAGTAGGAATGTAAGTAGCTATGGAGGAGTAACGATACTGTATGAATTACTCTGTACACTCTCAAAAAGGCTCTACATTTAAATGGACAATCACATCATAATGAAAACGGAAATGTTACCTTTTATATTACAATGGCAGCCATCATATAATTTTGGAGGGGGGGGGACGCGACCAACATAATGCCTTATCAGTTTCAGTGTTGTGGGTGATGTTTGAATGGCAGGGGGAAACTTTCATTTTATTGGTCAGTGTCAGAAAGACAAGGATTCCAAGCCTATTGTTTAGTCCCGGGGGAAATTAATCTATAGTTAGCAGGTTTAAATATATTCGCCAGTCAATAAACCTGACTGCACCGAAATGGCCACAGTGTAGATTCATGGGCAGTACCCAAAATTGCTGATTTTGCCCGATCAGGTTTGAATGTTATTGTCATAATGAATGGCCTGTCCAACGTTTTTTTCCATTGATCATGTAAATATACTGGCCTTTCTGTTAAATGCGAAACACTGTATATATAACAACACAGTGACAACATTATTGTGCATGAAAACAATTCCATTGGTTCGCTATGATAGTTAGTTTCTAACCAATTAGTACTGCACCGATTCATGTTGAATAATCTTACCTCAAAAGATTTTGGTTTTGGGAGTTTTAACGCAGTAATTATAGCAGTACGAATATTTAAAAGTTATTACACAATATATTAAGTTGCGCGTCCCATATGCAGCTGTTATTGATGGATAAAAGTAATGCAAATGTATTTTCTTTTCTTTTGCAGTCTGTTCACAGTACTCAAGAGGTGTTTATGCCATTTTCGGATTTTACGACAAGAAGTCGGTCAACACGATAACGTCGTTTTGCGAAACGCTGCACGTCTCGTTTATAACGCCAAGCTTCCCTGTGGATGGATTACAGCAGTTTATTTTACAAATGCGACCAGACATCAAAGGACCTCTTCTCAGTTTGATAGAGTACTATAAATGGGAAAAGTTTGCCTATCTGTATGACAGTGACAGAGGTAAGTCACTTACTTATTCATTACTTGCCCCGCCCCCATTTCCCATTGGCCCGCCCCTTGTCCATATATGGCTGTATAAGACACCACAGTCCATAGTTTGTGGACTTTAATGAACAAACTATTCACGAACCTGCTGTGTGTCATTCCCAATTCATTTGTGATGTACCATACTCAGAAGGACTTCGAAAAACATGGTTTTAGCTTTCTTATAAACATAATGCGGTCTTCCAGTGAATGCTAATGTTCTTCACAAGCAGAATGTTTATATGTAGCATATTTTGAATATACTGATGCTTATTGATTACATCAAACATCTTCTGCTGTGTATGTGTGTTATAACCCTGGCTGATAAACCAGCAGAATTGCCAAACCGATTCACTGAAAATATCATTATTGCACACAAATATCCAGAATGAAAAATGACCAGCGTAACTATAACTTACAACCTACGGAAATAGAAACTTAGAGTGGATCGATAATGGCGTTCAAAATTTCAATATTTGGATAAATATCTGTCACAAAGAAATATAGTTTGGTTACTGTTTGCTGAGACGTTGTTTACTCAGCTGGAAATTGTGTGCAATACTCCAGGCGACACTACATTTTGTCGTTAGATAAATAACTATTGCTTATTCGGTAGTCTTAGTTTACACATGCTACATTTATAAAAACAATAATATACATAAAGACTTTGTCCTGATCAATTTTGCAGCTTTGTAACTTTTTAGACAAACGAGATACGAGATTTTTATTTGCCATTTGTGCATAAAACCAACATTCCAGGCACATTGTAGTTCTTGTGCGGAGCTCTCTCAGAGTCAACTTAGTAGAACAGATTTCAGCATAAGGTCAGGAATGCTGTATGACTCTCGTCATTATTAGTATTAAGTTATGCTTTAGTTTGCTCCTTTGCTTAGTTGCTTTTAATATTTTTTGCTGATTTTGCCTTTCCTGCTTTAGCAGGAACACGGCCTGGCTGTGATATTGCCTGGGACGAAATTGAATTTAATGTTGCGTGAACAGCCCTGTTCGTTTTTATTAAAACACATATTTACTCAGGCAAAACAAGCAATGACCATTTACCATTTATTTCTGTTTATTTTAGCCGTAACCTTTTTTCTTCCGATGCGGTCAAAATGCTCGCGAAGATGATGATAGTTCTGTAACTGTTATCAAAACACCTCATGCATAAAATAGCAAAATAATCTGTCATATACTTCTGTACTACAGTAACGTTTCCAATATTGTGATTCGTAAATCTTTTCAAAGACCCAATATTAGATTAAAAAAAATATATGAAAGTCATTTGCATATATTGGGTATATCATGGAAATGGAGATAAACAAAAGTAAATGAAAATATTCTTTGTCTGATTTACTCTGGATATGTGATTGTAAGAAGTGAAGATGAAGCAGATGTTCCAGGCTGAGACATGAATGAACTCCTCTGTTAGTAGATAATTGTTAATTACTTTTGACTTGTGGTCATTTATGATGCCTGAATGGAAGAGAACGGGCTCTTATGATTTCTTATGAGGACAGAGAGGCTTACGTCCATTTAACCAACCCCTTCGTCACGCAGCTGTTCGGGGAGTGGTGTGTGGCTCAGTGGGTTAGGCCTATGTGCCTGTAATCAGAAGGTTGCTGGTTTGAGTCCCATCCCCAACAGGATTATAGTATCTCTTAAAATGGTCTGGGGCATTGTTTAAATTACCTGACCCTGCACTCGGGCCGTAAGCCTCACTCTCAACTGTGCGTGTGCATACAAGACGGATTATACAAAAAGACGCGTCCAAATGTAGTCGTGCAAATGACATATTTCATTGTTGTTCTTATGTAGGAACTCTCACCACTAGGGTTACACATCCATCCATCCATTTTCTGTCACTACTTGCCCTATTCAGGGTGGCGGGGGGTCTGGAGCTTATCGCGGAGGCTACGGGCAAAAGGCAGGGAACAACCCAGGTTGGGGCGCCAACCCATCGCAGGGCATAGGGATTACACATTTTTCCAAAGTTCGGCACAGACACACACTTGCCCATTGAGATGCCGGGCTATGCTGTCCAGGGAGATGCGAAGAGCGGAAGCTGATGGCGCTCCCCCGGCTTGGCCGTCGCTTAATTGCTATTTCACTGTGCTGTGGCAAATTATCAAGTACAGTCTCATTCAAAGCTGCTGACGAGTATCCGCAGTCCTGCCCCGAAGCGGCGGTGTGCGGTGAGTGGGCGGTTTGCGGCCCACCGGGTGAGGAATCTGTGCCCATATCCGGATGGTCCTGTGCTCATGTCCAGTAGCTGGCAGAGTCATCGTATCGCCATTGGGCCCTTAACCCCAATTGCCTCTGAGACCCTGGCTGACCTTAATCTCTGATCCTCGCTTGTATGTCGCTTTGGGTAAAAGCATCTGCCGTGTAAATAAATGTAAGTAAGCTGCTCGGCTACACTGGAGGATCAGATCTGTTCTGTAGATCAGTGACTCAATTCATTACCAGCATCTTCTGTTGGGTTGATGTTGGACATTCTGTGCAGGCAGCTGCAACATGCTGATGCTTGTATCCAGAT
The DNA here is from genome assembly GCA_026781065.1 of Mormyrops boulengeri. NCBI lineage: Eukaryota > Metazoa > Chordata > Actinopteri > Osteoglossiformes > Mormyridae > Mormyrops > Mormyrops boulengeri. The sequence goes on from JAODLD010000091.1 coordinate 2,644,804, forward strand.
CATAGCTGCATATCATCTCGAATCAGGACCAGGCCCCATTTTATGCATGATATTGACCAGACTTTGTGTTGCATCATTTTTAAAACAATGCAAAGTTCTTGTACCATGAAGACTATATCAGAGTTTCTTTACCTCTTTATTCCTTTATTAGGTTTAGCGAATTGATCGAAATTTATGAGTTTAACATACAGTTAGTCTTCTGTCATCCTTCTTTGTGAAATCTGTACAGTTTTAATGCTCTGTTCTAGAATCTTTACATCGTCCTTTCCTATTTTTGATCCTGCCTGTTAAAAGGTGAACAGCATTTCATTAGCTGCTTAGCTATAAATTAGGATTTGGTGTGAGGTATGAGGCTGGTAGAAGATTGACTGATGGACACGGGAACCATAAATACCACCGAGGAGATTTTGAATAATGTTCTACTCAGCATGATTAGGAAAACACTGACGTTGAACTGTTATTCAGAATATGAATATTATATATAAGATCATTGCCAAGTTCTGATCTCTTATTCTGTCACACAGTGTATTTCTGGTATGACTAACACGGGATTTATGATGTTTTTTTTTTTCTAAGGACCGGTCTCACCTGTCAGGTTTAGCGTCATGTGGTATCTTACTGTCTGTAAACGCGAGCTTCCTAGCCCTAGAAATGAGGCCAGCACGTACATGATTCAATGAGACAGAATGTGGCCCTTGGACACGCTCCCGCTCAGCGGGGTATCAGCAGCTCATGACGGCATGGCAGCTCGGCCGCTTCCGCGTTGACGAGGGCAGCTTCGTCGGACCTGTTCGGCTTTCTTCGCCGAAGCTCCGAAGTGCGCCGATATACATCTTACCCCGACTAAACCCGTGTTTTAAAACCGGTCTTTGCTTAAGCTTTAATGTCCCGTCTGGGTACCATTTAATTTTTTAATGACTTTTTTTTTTTTAATCCTGTGAGGATCGGCTTTAATAAATAGCTCAATCTCGCCGCGTGGAGCCGCCACGCTTTGTTGCGTCTCTCGCCGCTCATTGGCTGACTGCGGCAGAATGTTGAGTAACTGGGAAATGTATGAATGGATTATCCGGGTCGGGGGAACGCGAGGGGGAATAGCTAAATAAATTAGATTCATTATCACACTGGTGAATGAGGCACAGGTACCGTGAAAATGACTTCAGTCTCATATCTAAGGGGTGATTAAATTAGGCTTTTGAAGGTGGAGGGTGCCCCTTTGGAAATAATTCGGTTTAACTGCTACATCGCTGTAGATCCTTAAATTTGTTGGGAGCATTAAACGCCTTTACCTCTAGAAATATGTGCTTCACATAACTATATTGTCTGTATTTGATTGGCAGCTTTTGTTGTTTGTACAGGTTCCTCATATACAGTTTGGTATTTCTGTTTATTTGTCTGTCTTTCTGAACAGTCATGAATATAATAGCTGTATTGTCATTTAAACCTACCAGACCTTCCTAAAATCCACTTCCTTTAATGTTTTACTATGAATGCCAAAGTACAACCGATCCTTAAACATTCAGATGCATTTGGCATGATCATCCAGTATAAAATATCTGGAGACTAAATGTGCAAATGCAATAAACAGGAGAGCCAAACAGATGCATTTTCATAGATCTGCTTACTTTATTTATTTATTTGTTTACTGGAACATATCGAACTCTCAATGCGCGATTGACAGCCCAATGTCCAATGGCAGCTATGCAACACAGAGCGTGTCATTTGTGGCCAGGCCTCTCCACACTTCAAGTGGTTCTGGATACCGCCGCTGAGAGGAAGTGGCAGGTGACCGCCATCAACGTGGGTAACCTCAAGGACGAGAGGAAGGACGAAGCCTACCGCTCGCTCTTCCAGGACCTCGAGATCAAGAAGGAAAGGCGGGTCATTCTGGACTGTGAACAAGACAAGGTCAAAGACATCATGGACCAGGTGAGGAATTAGTTTGACTGTGCATTCGCTGTGTGTTGATACCATTTCAAATGGTGTTTAATTGAAAAGCAAGACTTCTCATAAAGGACTTCTTTTATGTCATTTGTGTTTTGTTTATTGTGGTATTTAAAAATGGCATTAAAAGCCATAGAAGGTTCAGTCACACTACGATAGTTTACTGTGTGCATAAACACTTTGATGTCATATTCTTGTAATAATTCAGGAACAATTGCTTTGGACGCATCTAAAAGTCATCTGAAAAAGAAAATAAAATTGCTTTGCACTTTACAGTAACAATATTTAAGGTTATATATGGGCTGTGACATCCTTATCTGTAGTTTTTACTGGTTGCCAGCGGTTTTTCTACTGTGTGTTCAATAGCTGAAGCTCTGGGAAGCCACAATTACTTCTGCAGTAAGACCCTCTCGTAGATTTTGTAGAAGCACATGCATATCATCCCTCTAAATTCTTTAGTATGGTGCCAGTGACTGCTAGCTCCAAACAGAAAATTGGATCCTTCCAGATGTACTTGGCTGCTGCTGAAATATAGCATTTTTTTTCGCTATTGCTAACTTTGATCTCTTTGCTTGCCTTTTTAGGTTATCACGATTGGACGACACGTTAAGGGATATCATTACATCATTGCAAACTTGGTAGTCCATTTCTTCCCTGGATATTTTCAGAATCAGATACTTCGATTCTAAAGTTCAAGAAATCGTTAATGAAATCGTTAAACATTACGAAACAAAAATACCAGCCATTACATAAGAAATAAGTGTTTAATGCACATTTTCTCTTGACTTTTTTTCTTCCCCAGGGCTTCATAGATGGAGATTTATCAAAAATTCAGTATGGGGGCGCGAACGTATCCGGATTTCAGCTTGTGGATTTCGACAATCCCGTAGTGGCCAAATTTGATCAGAGATGGGAGGCTTTAGAGGAGAAGGAGTATCCCGGGTCTGACAGCAGAATTCGGGTGAGACATTTTGGATCTGTTCTGGCAACAGTAACGTAATTAAGACTTGAATTTGTCACTTTGGGTCTTACACGGTCCCTGTCCTCTACCCCCATCTCCTACCCGCTCACCGGCACAGTACACGTCTGCGTTGACCTACGACTCCGTGCAGGTGATGACCGAGGCGTTCCGTCACCTGCACAAGCAGAAGATTGACATCACCAGGAGGGGCAATAATGGCGACTGCCTGGCCAATCCCGCCGTTCCCTGGGTACAGGGTGTGGAAATAGAACGGGCGCTCAAACAGGTGATGTGGGCCCATTTCCCGTGCTTTAGTTGGCCCTATTAATGTGCTGTCTGGTAAGGTAATGAGCGCAGTATCGCTAAGGGAGCCCTCTGATGAGGAGAAGGCTTTTTAAGCTTCTCTGGATAAACACACAGGCCCGCTGTGTGACTCGCTTTACCGCCTCGTGCCCTCACTCCCTGGGAAGGGAAAACAAGGGCCACTCGTTGGGGGGGGGGGCATATGTGCCGCTTGACAGGAAGCACTATTACCAAATTATCCCTGCCAAACAGGTCCGTGTGGAGGGCCTAACCGGGAACATCCAGTTTGACGTAAACGGCAGAAGGATCAACTACACAGTTGGTATTATGGAGTTGAAAAACAATGGTCCCGTGAAGGTAAAATCTTACTTTGGCCCTGGATGAAAATGAGTTTGACAAACCTGCAGCAGTTTTTACTGTATCCAACTGCTCCTTGTTACTTTATTTTTACCCTATTCTCCAGAGCGCAAATGAACTGATCCATCCGATTAATATTCACTATTGCCAGTTCTAATGATAAATAAATTTTGTTCATCCTTACGCTTCTCTGCAGGGCCGGATCTGCTTTTGCAGGGGCCCTAGGCAGCTCCATGGCTAGAATAAAAGGGGGGATGGGGTCCTCTGCGATACATTTGGCCAATCGGGGGAAGGGGGCGGTCCCATTTGGGAGATTTCGCCTAGATTAACTGTACCTGGATCGGCCCTGCTTCTCTATTTGCAGTGTCTTATTGTACAGTGTTTGTTTATATGTGTATGTTTATGAATATGATTTTTTTTTTATTTCAGATTGGATATTGGAACGAAGTTGACAAAATGGTCGTGATAAAATCCGAAATGGGCGGAAACGACTCGTTGGGAATGGACAACAAGACTGTAATCGTGACGACGATTTTGGTAACAGTTTGTTTCTCAGCTTTGCCTGGGGGGGGGGGGCTGTCCACACCTTTGGAATGTTACTGTAGGCTGTATGAGAGAAATCATGAGATTTCATCTTGAGGTTATGGCAAGGTTGCTTCTCCCCTTGTAGAAAAAATGACACAGTAATGCAATATTTGTGGAATGTTTGTTTTATTTTTTTTTAGGAAGCTCCTTATGTGATGCTTAAGAAGAACTCTGAACTGTTTATCGACAATGACAGATATGAGGGCTACTGCGTGGATCTTGCTGCTGAGATAGCGAAACACTGCGGATTCAAGTACCAGCTGAGAATAGTGGCTGATGGGAAATACGGGGCCAGAGATGCAGAGACAAAGATCTGGAATGGGATGGTTGGAGAGTTAGTGTATGGGGTGAGGGGCAATCACGGTATCACCATGATGTCACCACTGCGATCTAATACACATATGCACCAGTTTATGATTAATTTGCACACTTTAATTTCAATTATTTGCATGAGACAAAGAAGGGAATGAAGGGAACTGTTCTCCTCCTGACAAAAACGTACGTTATTTAAATTTATCTATAGCGGCTTGGAGTGAATTGACTAAAATTTCTCAAGAAACGAAAAAACGCACGTCTTGTGACCTTGGTGGTCCTATATTTCAGAGATCTAAACTTTCCTTTTCTTTTAATTGCAGAAAGCAGACATAGCAGTGGCTCCGTTAACGATCACCTTGGTACGAGAAGAAGTGATCGACTTTTCGAAGCCTTTCATGAGTCTGGGGATTTCCATTATGATTAAGAAGCCGCAGAAGTCCAAGCCGGGAGTGTTCTCCTTCTTAGACCCCTTGGCTTATGAGATCTGGATGTGCATCGTGTTTGCTTACATCGGGGTCAGTGTGGTCCTCTTTCTAGTCAGTCGCTTCAGCCCCTACGAGTGGCATACCGAGGAGTACGAAGATGGACAGATGCCAACTACTGAATCGACTAACGAGTTTGGGATATTTAATAGTCTCTGGTTTTCCCTTGGTGCCTTTATGCGGCAAGGATGTGATATTTCACCAAGGTTGGTCTCTCGTGCTTCTCGACTTTGTGCATGTAGGGTTTGCAGCTGGTGTTGTGGCGGATATTTATTTACCTCCTGCAAATCCCCCCTTGTATGGATATCATTCTCTGTTAACGACTAGAGGTTTGTACCAAACCTTAACAAAGACTAAACGCAGGACAAGACATATTTGATTGAGGTGCCCTTCTTAATTTTGACTCCAATTGAGTATTCCTTCTGTGAGCATGTATACACCAAGTCGAGGCTGCTAGACGCATGAAATTGCTCCCAATTTGCTCCTTGGAGGGTTATCGTGTTTTTATCGCACATTCCCAACGTGCAGCCTTGCAGCACTGCTAGCTGCTATTGGTTCCGTGATGAATGTCAACACCTACCTTCTTCCCTCAGTTGGCTCATGGTAAACCTTTATAACCCCCAGCTCCAGGGGTGTGAGCCAGACCTGGCACTGCTTACGTTATCCTCCATGATGTTTGTTAGCACCACCATTTTGTTTAGAGCAACTGAAACCACAGAAAGAGCACCTTTGACTTTCCATCTAACATATTAGAATATTTTGTTTCTGAGTTATACAAGCATTTACATTTGATCCCATAACATACACCTTTCGGCCAACGAATGCAACTTGACGATAATTTATGCCAAGGGTTTTATTTTACTTAACAACAGTTTTCAGTTTCCTGTGATGTTTTTTTTCGGTATACTTCAGGCTAATTAATTTATTTTTTCATGTTAGCTGTGCTTTTCCAGATCTTATCTGCAAACCGTCGATAAACATTCCGGTCTGAAGGGGGAAACGATCAGACGAGTAATGACTTGTTCCAGTTACATCATGGCAGCTTTATAAGTCCCAATTTACCGTCAAAGTCTGTGCAGTTGTGTGCTTTATGTCATAGCTAAGCTCAGTTATGACAGCATCACCTTCCGTGATATTTTTTGTCGCGGCACGTTCTCTGTTCCACACACAGGCTCCACGCTTTCGTCCTGATCTACATATCGATGCATATTTGTTACTTTTGCCTGTTTCATTTTTGCGCCTGTATACAATAAAAAAAGAAAATGTTCACCGTATAGCTGGACATAAAGTTACCGTTTTTTTAGTAATATTGTTACTTCACCTTAAAGACATCTCTTAATTTGATTAGTTATGTCTTTGCTTCACAGTGTCTTTCGTGTTGCTTATATTCACAGTTTATTCTTGGATGTAAGTCCTGCAGGGTTACTGTTTTTGTGCTGCGGTAGGGACTGGAAATGTGTAGCTGGTTGTTGGTTTCAGTGAGACCTTCTCGAAATCCTGCCTGAACTGCTTCTCTTGCTAATTGTTCTGCTTGTCAGGATCCCTGCAAACCTACTAACCCTTTGACTTCTGCTTCATCCCTGTGAATTCATCCCACATCTGCCAATAGATCCCTCTCTGGCCGCATCGTCGGCGGGGTGTGGTGGTTCTTTACCCTGATCATTATATCATCCTACACGGCTAACTTAGCTGCCTTCCTGACCGTCGAGAGGATGGTGTCGCCCATTGAGAGTGCAGAGGACCTAGCTAAGCAAACAGAGATTGCTTACGGAACGCTAGACTCAGGCTCAACCAAAGAATTCTTTAGGGTAAGCGGCATTTCCTTACACTTCGATTGGTGCCTGCAAATACAGGAACACATGATATAATCTTATACAATATACTGCTGTATTAATAGCTAATGACATTCAATACTTTGCATTTTTAGCGTATTTTTATCTATGGGAGAGTTTCTGTGTCACCGGCCATCAGATGTTACCCTAAAACACCTCTGCTTGTTTACTGTCGTGTCCTGGATGCTTAATATTTAAGCTGTTCCCCTTTTGCCAGTCATTTCTACCATTTAGTTATTTTCAGAGCAGACCCTTGCGCCCAGTGTAGGCTATGTCATGGCATTCATGTCATCTTTTCTGAAGCCGTTGGGCTGACAGGATAGATCTTTACAATTCTAGCATTTAAAACTTCAGTCTCATTTGCTACTCAAAAACTGCTTCTCCAGCAGAAATATCTGCACACACATTGTTTTCCGTGTCTAGGTTGTACTGACCTAATTTTATCTGTTTGTCCAAAAGCTCTTTAAAGTTTGCGGTTTCCCTCTGTCCCTCACAATCTTGTACACGTGCATGTAATCCTGTTTTCTATTGAATTCGATGTTTGGTTTACATGTCCTAATGACTAAGTGCCCATTTGAAAATTAGAGAAAGGTGGGGGACATAAGATGGGCCATAATTCATACAGACAAACCAACCTTATCATTAGCCATGTCTTGAATTTGGAGTCACAGCGGAGGGGGCACTCTGGGGACCAATCAGCTTTCAGCTGGAGCCAGTGCCCCTGTAGCTCCGCCCCTGTATACACCTCTGCTTTGAATGGGACTGAATTCATTCATTTATAAACTTATGACACCATGACCTCTTAGTTCTATAGCCTTCTCTCCCTTTAACCAGAGTAGGAAATTAGCCATCCATTTTAATTCGAAGGTCTCAGTGTGCCTCTTGATCTCGCTGACGGTCTTGCCGGGGTCCTTACGTTTCACCGGTGTGATTAGTTCGGCTGTTGTTCCACACTCTGCGCCTCCAGCTCTCACTTTCATTTAAATAAATTGAATCGAGCTGTAAAATCAATAATGGCAGTGTGTTTGAATGGGAAAGAGTGCCGCTTGGCTTGGTGTAATGAAATGAGTAAAAATCACCGGCCATTACGTTTATGGACACAAGGGCATGCATCTCAATCTGGTTGCAGCAGTTGGCTCAGGGCATAGCACTTGTGCACGTTTTTTCCCTTTTTTTCTTCTGAACATTGCGGTTTTCTCCCGCAACCTAAAGACACCCAGTTAAGCTAATTTACATCTCTCAATTGTGTGCCTGAATTTGCCCTGTGACAGACTGGCATCCTGTCCAGGGTGTTACACAGCCATATGCCCTATATTTCCTGGGATATGTTTACTTGACACTTCTATCCAAAGTGACTTACAGTACAGGGAAGCATTACATTTTATGCATGCTCCCAAGGATATGAACCGTTGTTAGCGTTGTTGCATTATTAGCACAACGCTCTACTTGTTGAGCTACAGGAGCTTATTGGAATAGACTCCAAATTCACTGCAACACTGAACAGGATAAATGGTCAAGAGATGGATATATAGTATTGTAATAAGGGACTGGAAAACGTAAAGCATAGAATATAATATTGTGAACTCAGAGATGATTTATTCTTTCGTTTGCTTATTTATACCCAGGCTAATCGCTTGCGATATATTTGATGCCTGTGCTCAGTCATAATCATGTCCTTATTTTGTTAACATCCAATTCAAAAACTGAGACTATGTAATTACACTGGAGTCCCGACCCCGTTCCTTCTCCCCCCCCCCCCC
>JAODLD010000091.1:2658589-2665692 GCA_026781065.1 Mormyrops boulengeri
TTTACATGTAACAAACGCAGAAGGCATACATTATACTGTGTATGTTTTGTTAAAATCAGATACATATTTACATATTAATACCATTACAGTTTATTTAAAAATGCCAAATAAATTTCCGTGCCACATTTAAAGGCTTTTGACCCCAGTTCAAATCAATTCAGTTAATGTCCTGCAAGTGACTGATGAATTTTGTATTGTATAGTTGTATAGTTTTATTGCTTATTCAGTCAACTGCAAACTGATGAAGATTATTTTTCATATTTTACATTTTGCACATTAGCTTTTAGGTGCATGCTGTATTCTCACACGTAAGACAAAATAAAAAATAAGAGTATTATAAGAGTAAAATTGCCTTTGAGGTGGTTTTGACCACATAAAATAACTACTGTATATTTAGTTTGGATAAGAAAGAATCAGTGAAGCTGATAATATATTTCTAAATGCATTATAAAAACAGCCGAGACTGTATATTTCTGGTGGTATTGATTATGCCGTGATATCTGACCTGTGATGTCACTTGTTTGTGCTATAAATGAATCCATTTAAATTTTACGTGCGATATATACATATGTATTGAATTGGGAACCGAGCTGCAGATTTTGTCTGCTGTCTGCCTGTTCTGGGACTGTGTTGAATCGGTGATGGAATATTGTCATCTCACCTCTGGAGAGGAACAGCAGTCACATGAATTCACCTTTGCCAACACACACTGGCCAATAAGACACAGAAGTACTTAAAAGCTGTTTTGTTCATAGGTCCTGGCGAGTTTTGTATCTGAATAAAATCTATACATGGATGAACCTCCGCTGACGTAAATAGGCAGGGGGTCATAATTGTACTCATGTTATCATTTTGCTTTTTTGTTTTGAATATTAAAAAAACTGTTACTTAATCAGTTTATTATTAAAATTACGAGCTGTTCTCACGGACATTTTGTAAACGGAATGTGTGCTGACTGGTTTATTTTTTTGGGACTTTTTAAATAAAATGAGTAAAAATGTTGTTGTCGCTGTTTTTTTCTGCCGCAGATGGCTGGCTCGTTTATTTATTTATTTTCCGTAAGCCGGCGAGGGGCAGGAACTCGATTTCTTCAGTTGTGTGAGTGTGGCATGGTGAGATCTTTTAAGCTGCATTAAAACTTAAAACGTTACTTTTACCTGCAACGGTAAACAATTACTTATGAAGAGAGAAACCTCTTTCTATCAATTCGTTAACAATTCCAGTTCACCCCAAAATGATGCAGATTAAATGCCCATTTCACCAAATGTAGAAATATACAACATTATCTATGAAACTGCTACAAAATTATATTGCTGAGGAGTCAGGTAGCACAACAAATAGAATTTAATGTGTAAGAGTAATGATGTGTACAGCAATGTGCAAATGGTGTATTTTTACCATGGGTTGCTACGGTATTTATATATTTCAGGACGCAATACTGCTGGTAATGTAATAGCATATATTTATCTCAACTGGAAAAGTGTTTAGAAGATGGACGGATGGATGGAAATGTTTAAGAATTATAAAATTTTATATTTCACTTAATTTAACTTAAATGACAAACAGACTATCTTACAGCCACACGGTAAATCCCAGCATGCACCATTTGATGCTGTTTGATTACTGTAGACGACATGTTTTCAAAGAAATATAGAAACAGGAGATGCAGATTCATTTGTGAAAACAGAATAATGCCAGAATCAAGGATGACTACCCCACAGTTCATTCTTTTAAAGGTACCTGACAGGAACATTTCTAAAAGTCAGAATACTCGATCCTGTGGAATGTGAACATTATGAGACCTTTGAAATATAATATACTGATGTATATCCTATTTTTTGGTGGAGGCGGTGCTAAAAAAATTGGGTAATTTTTCAGCTGAGTCGACCTTATTCTGAGACATTACAGGACTGCAGAAATTCTTTTGAAAGGGTATAGGTACCTACCAGGAGAAAAAGTAAAAAAACTACTATAGGTGCACAGCTGCGAGAATGCGCACGGCGTGTTGGATCCTTGTACTCTGGGATCCGGATCTTTGGAGAGTACAGTGCAGCTGTCAACCTTTTCAATGAGTCTCTCTTGGCAAGCTATAGTGAGATAATCCACTTATCTTCTATACTGCTTCTGCTGTATAGGGCCATTATAACCCTATATTGTATATTTAGTATTGTGCCCTTACTTGTGTATTAATTAATCACACACTAAGTCTTAGTTACATGCTGATGTTAATTCATCATTAATGAATCGTGATGCATCTTTTATCTCAAGCAGTTACTATATTTGTTACTCTATCTGTTAATTCGGTAAACCTTTGTGAACTACTGAAGTTACAAGTCATGAATAACACAAGTGAAATACTGATCTAATGTTTGTTCATCATTAATGAATCATGATGCATCTTATCTCAAGTAGCCAGTATATTTGTTCATGATTTGTACTTCAGTACTAACCGATTTACTACTAAGTATCTGTGCCCCCTCAAGTAGAGTGTCACGGCAAGGTATAAATACCAGTGGAATGCCTAGGCCAGTGCTTCCCAATCCGGTCCTTGGGGACCCCCAGACGGTCCCTGCCAGATAGGCCACATTCATGCTCCCTCCCAGCTCTTTCCTGGGAGTTGGGAGACAGTAAAAATGTGGATCGTCTCAGGGTCCCCGAGGACCGGGTTGAGAACCACTGACCTAGAGGAAAAATACAATGCAAGAAGGATATGCACAATGCATACACACAGCGGTGGCAGCTGAAATCAAACCGCTAGTGTTGTAAGGCTACGGCACTACCCACAGAGCCGCAGTTCTGTGACTCATAAATCCCTGTATCATTTTCATAGATTATTTAAGTTAGAATATCCAGGAGTTCATCAAAAATTAATAAAAACACGAGTGAAGTGACGGGGAGCACAGGGGTGTAGAGATTTGCATATTGTGTGCCAAGAACTCGCATAATTTTGCGTGAAACAAGATGCGACAGAGATGGGGGGTGGGGTGCGGGGGGGAACCAAGAAGCGTATCTGGCAGCTGGCAGAGTCGCTCGAGGAAGCCAACCATCGAAAAGCAGCACTGGAGAGACTGTCAGCATCATGACGATGAGACAAGTAAGAACAGCCAGTTGTCACGGTGACATTATATGATAATATTGTACTTGCTGCACTAGTTATTAAAAAATAATGGTGATATGTGGTCATATTATAGATACCTTGCATATATTTATGATATATACATTAAATCTCTTCTCCTCAATCTTAGTTTGAATCACTCTAATGACGATCCTCAGCTGTGTGGCCCAATTTTCTTCTCAACAGTCATATAAAACAGGAAATAGGGCTTGTTCTGTGAGACTGCCAGTATATTGTGACCATGTGACTGTGTGGCATCTGTATCTTTTGTGTGTGTGAGGTAACATCCTGTTTGGCCGGTTTCCACTTCCTGTTTAAGAGCTTTGTCAGCATCCCTTGCATTAAACCTTGCCGACAGATTCAGGATTTTGTGGTGATGCTCCTGCTCCTCCACTGAACACTGGAGCTTCCATATTGTTTAAAGAACAATGGGAACTAAAGTCATCGCAACTCCATATAGCAGGAGCAGCTATGGATGGAGGAAAGAAAAGATTGAAAATTTACCTCTGTTTTACAGCAAGGGAGGAAAAACTGGCCGCTCTGTTTTATGAAGACAGCAGGGTGTGCACTGGTTAATTGGTTAAGGTTAAGGCATATGGCGAAATTATTGTGCCACAGTTGGGACAAGTGCATGGGGTCAACAGGACAAAATACAGTGCAATGCAAGGCAAAATGCAGTTCAGTGTAACACAGGACAAGTATCTGTGCAATAAGAGGTCAAACAGAGCAATATGGGGATTGAAACAATGAATACGCAATACAGTACATAAATTTGTAGCACTTTTGAGGTCCAAAGCAGTTGTGTTACCCCCCCCCCCCCCACCATGAAACAAAGGGGCAGCAGCAGAAGTTCACAAGGGTCTTGGTTCCCAAACCAAAGCTCTTTAGCTTCTTCAGGAATGAGCCTTCTTGAGGGTGCAGTTTACAGACCATGGGGGGGGGTCAATGATCTAGGCGGCCAAGAACCTGCAGCTGCTGACCATCTCGTCCCGAGATCCATCGATGAACAGCAGAGCGTGGAGGAGGCCTCTGGTCTTTCTGACGTTGACGATGATCCCCTTTGTTTGGTCGCCGTTCAGGGAGAGAGTCGTAACCTCGGTAACTGCTCTTTGAAGTTCTAGGAAACCATGTTTCCTCAGGATCGATGGTCTTGCTGCTGCATGCTCGACTAAAGTGCTAAGTTGGAATTGCTCCAGTAAAACACTAAGCCATTAAAAACAGGAAAAAAAAACGTAAAGACTCTACATACATGGGTCACCTCAATAGCATCAAAATAATAACAGCTAATGTCACCTAATATCTCAGTGACCCATGACTTTCAGAAATATCATGATTCCACCTGGTAAGATGAGCAATTATATTCTAATCTTTAATATATTATTTATTAGATTTTAAGATCTACTGTACCACATTGAGCAAGCACTAACACCATCATTGATTTAAACCTGTCAATAATCATCCCAATGATTGAGTGAATGTAAAATGTCTTAATAGTAGAAAAATCAACAAAATGCTTTATTGCTCTATCTGTAGCAGGAAAGAGTACTTAATTAGCTATTGATTAGTTAACCATGATTAACTAGCATTATCTGTTTTACTAGGCCTGCAGATACTGATACAATCACTATCACTTTTTGTTAGAATTTTCACCACATCCCTAAGTGAACATGAAGTATTTCCTGCGATGTGTCCAAAATAGATGATTTTTATTGCAATCATTTTTAAAAATAATTATTAATTTTGTTTTTGATTAATTTGCAGGTTTCCCCACATGCCTCCAAGGACCCATGCCGGAGGGAGGCGGATATTTTAGAGGGAACTATTTTTAATGAATTTTATGCTTTAGCCACCTTGAAGGTCTGAGCTGTTGTTATGGAAATGGGATTCAGAAACAGTTATTGTATTTTCCAACACTGGAAGCACAGTCGTTTCAAAAACATACTGAAAGGAGTGAGGAAAATTCTTAACAAAAATTTCAGCCTGGAGTTGCACATTTGTTATAGACATTTGTTATAGTTTGATAAGCATATATCTGAACATAGCACATAGGAATTGGCAACAATTATTTGATTGTTAGCAAAGCAAACCAATTTTACATGGTTTGTTACTAGACTTTAAAATATACATGGGGTGGACAAAACAACTAACACATCACATAGAAGCAGGAGTTTAAAAATGACTTTTAAGTAGCTACAGAAGTCTGATGTTGGAGAAACAGACAAAGGGTGGCCCTGTTCCTTATTTGCTCAGCAATATTAATGTACTGTTAGGTATTGAAAGCTCTGTTAGGTTGAAAGGTCTAGGTTCACCACATCCCTGTATGGAAAATGGATAGATGGATGGATGGATATTTCACCTTGATAAAAAATGAATCAGCTGGCTTCAGAAGTACGAAAATAGGTGAAATTTGTATTTTTTTTAATACAGAGTTTTTTTTGGACAATACCAGAGGTTGAACCCAGAGCTGGAATCCACCACAGTGAGAACCAAGCACGTGAGTTTTACTGGCATCTAGACTGTGTGGCACCGCCAGCCACTCTCCTGGAAGGTCACATGACTGCAGGCTGAAGTGCGTGCACCTGCGCGCGTGTTGTTATTCAGCTGCTCCTGCAGCCAGCCTCATTTCCCACGTCATCCCCATGTTGGCGCCAGTGAGCCAAAAGAGACACGCTGCTTCCCGCATGGGACCAAGACACACAATCTCACCTCATGGGTATGGCTAGTATGCCATCGAGACTGAAACACTTATTAAAACACATTATTGCATTGTGTAACTCTGCCATTTGGACCTCTGTGCCTGACAGGAAGATCTCCAGTTCAAATCCTGTGCTTGGCAAGAGTAATCACATCACTGCTGGGTATGTGAGCAAGGCCCCTAACCCTGCAAAATGCCCCCGGGGCCCTCGATAAATGGGTGATCCTGTGATCTGACCCAAATCTTTGCTTTCCCTTGTATACGTCTGTGTGTGTGTCTCAGGAGAGCAAGACAGGCAATAATTGAATTTCGTCATCTTGCTACCTGTGCAATGACAATAAAGACATTCTATCCTAAAAGTCCTTTACACCGGCTTGACCAACAGTGGATTTCAGAACGGGACACATTCCAGAGAGCACATATAGAACTGCAGGTGCATGTGTATTTTATTGTCGAACGAATGGCTTACTTATGACTGACAGGCTAAAGTTACATGAGGGAGAAATGCTTAGACTGGGACATTCATTAGCACAGGTGGCTAATGGTTATGAACAATCACATTTAGTGAGAAGTATTACATGATAACAAGCTTACTTTCTGCAAAGCAATTTACAAAACAAACATTATACTATAAAATAAGGATAATAATAACGACACGCCTCCAGGACTGGGAGCTTGAATTTTGCGTCCGCTGGCTCACTTGTGTCTTCACACATCACTTATGACTATCACTTATGACTTTGTGTGTTTGTGTGTGTGTGTGTCAGATATGCATTACATTGTGGGGACCAACAAGGGGAAACTCAATTTAATAAAAAATCTTTGACTGCAATCAAAACACTAAAAATTCCAAAAGTCTTGTATTTTGTTTGGTTACTTTTGTTAAGGTTAGGGCTGGGTGGGGGTTAAGGTCGTCATAGTTGGAAAATGAATGGAAAGTCCCCACAAAGATATAAACATGCTGCGCACCAACCTGCAGAGGCTCCAGGCCCCCACACAGCCCCGCCCAATATATGCAGTTCAAAGATGGATTGATATTAATAGTAAAACTACATTTTTTGTTCTTAGTATAACTGGTATGCCCCCCCCGGGGCCCCCCCCCCCCGGCGGGGGGGGGGCCGTGTGTTCGCCGCGCGGGGGGGGGGGGGGGGCCCGGCGCCGGGGGGGTGGCCCCGGGGGCCGGGCCCCCGGGCCCGGGCCGGGCATTGGCCCGGGTACGGGGCAGGGGACGGGTGGGTTGGACAGGGGACTTGGGGGACGGGCAGGCGAATGGGCAGGGGACTCGGGGAACAG